>PNEQ01000127.1:0-10240 GCA_003012365.1 Medauroidea extradentata
AAAAGATGAATTTAAATTAACATGTCCCCAATTACTAGGTTATTGAATTCTGTTGTATCATACCGGACACCTGACAGACTCACCCTGAAAATGGTATATAGCCTGTTAAGAAAGATTTACATAATATAAATTTAAATAAAAAATAAAAACACCTTTTTAAAGATTTAACCAAGATGGGGAAGTGGCTGAACACTTCACAGAACTTTCTCCAGCCTCTATAGATGTGCATTATTCAGAAGTTTCACTGCTGTTAATGCTGTAAGTTTCCACAACTTGCAATTGGTTTCTTCCTCTCTTGTACTCATGTACAGTATACGAAAAAATTATTTTTGCTACCCTAATTAATATAAGCACTTCACTTGCACTTCTTAGTCAAGTCTAGATAATTCTCTAACATGCTTGCATTACAGGCAAAATATGCTGTAGGGTTTATGGTGTAACCAAGTACATTAGGTTCAGGATCTCCTGTATTAACTTAGGCTATCTGTTACTTTTTGTTTTTCAATTTTAAAATATCTTGCTAACATTTTATGATGCATGCTACTCATATCTATGGTGCTAAGGACCCTTATGGGATTAGGGTTCAGTGTTTGTTGAGAACCAATTGATTGTTTTATGTTGGCAGTACTTGTAAAGATGTACAAAATGTTCATGAAAAATGTGTTTGACAAATGATGTGTTGGTTGTCAAATATGTACATTCATAGGAAATGAAAATGTAAAATTTTTTGTGTACCTATTTAAAATAAATTACCATATTTACTCGATTGTAGACTGACACCGAATGTAAGCCAACTCCTAACTTTCAAAACTTTGGGTGAAAAAACACTAATTATAAGCCGAATTTTGAAGGTCCCGCACACGGAATGATGACAAGAGTTTTACGGCCCTTTAACCTCTCAGGTCTTCAAAGCCGATGATGATTTTTCTTCCCGCCGTTTGACGCGAAGTACGGTAGGTAAACAAGTGGGCGGGCGAGACACGTCATGCTGGCTTGGCTCAGCACGGCCCGCGCTGTAGTTCGACACGACACTCGCATGTCCTGGCGCAGTAGGCAGACTGGCAGCCGGCTGGCAAAGCATAAGGAAGCTGTAGCCGTACCTGCTCCCAAACATTTTTTTTATAAATAATGCACGGGTGGTAGATAGGTAAATATGGAATTAGATCTTTAATGGAACCGTAAATTTTTTATGTGAATGAGGCTGGCATAAAAATTACGTTAGTACATTAGATTAGATGTTTACTCGGCATATTTGATGACTTTGTTTTTTTAACTCTTCTGTATGTGTTCTCTATATTTTGAAACTTCACAAATTACGTAAGTACAAGCAGCAAATACAGTGGTACTGCAGCGGACCGGCAGCATGCGTGTACCGCAGGACATCTTGCGACTACACTGCCAGATCGCCACCCTCGCTCCAGCCAAAGGGTCTGCCGGCGCCGTGACATTGCTAGAGACCACACTCTGTCTAGTAAAAACTGCACGTTTTTATGTAATAATAGGTTCACATTCGCGTCCTTATCGGTACTGTTGAAAGTGTACTGCTTGTTTTATAAACTTATTTATTTATATTTGGACAAACTGTATGTAAAATGGTTGAACCCTATTGTAAGCCGAGTCTGGATTTTCGACGGTCCAAAACTGGAGGGAAAAAAAGTCCGCTTACAATTGAGTAAATATGGTATGCATCTGTATTTTGAATTTTCCAACAGTTAGTGAAACATATTTCTAGTTCAAGAAACTTAGTGTATGTATCTACATAATTTACATTTGCTGTATGTTTTCGTTATACCATTAGTGTTGAAACTGCTTTATTGCAGTCACAATAAATTACACACTTCCTGATCTCACTTGTTGAGTTCGCAAAAGCAGGAACTACTAATTGGTTTGCCTTGCTCACACATTCTAATGTGTTGTGTACATAAACATGTATTTTATTTAGTATAAGCTATACATGGTAAAGTAAGCATTTGAATGCCCAATTTAGAAATATTTTCATGACAATTTGTATCTTTGTTACATTTATGTAAACAACCATAGTATTTTAAAATTATGTCATTTGAAATTGTATTTACATGCAGTGAAAAGGTACAAATTGGTTGAAGAAAAAGAAATTTAGGTTGACTGTTAAAGGGCATCATGTAAAATCCTTCAAATGTGCAGATTGTCTGTCTGTTAATTACTTTTGTGCAAAAACTCTTCCAAGTTAAGGGATATGTATTGTGAATTAGTACAAACTCACGTTGATTTGAAGCCTAGTAAAATTGTAGGCTATTGAGGAGAGCCAAACAATTACTATAACTAGATATTGGGAAGCCATGTGATATCTGGTACGTCGTCCTTACCAAATTGTTTTACTATATTTGCTTTCAAACCTTCAGAAGACATGATCATAATTTTTATGCTAAATAAATTGTATTTTCTACATGCGATATATACACAGTTGAATTAATTTTGTTTGCAAGTGGACTTATTCAACAGTAATAAAAACTTTGAATATAACTGTTGGACTTGTTTTAAATTATTATTTCATACTAATCTTTGTCTTAATATTTTTTTTACTTGCAGTCAAGCTTTGATTCCTCTTGGTGGATGATTTGTTGTTGTACTCTTACTTTTTAATTGTGTGTAAATTGTAGTTCATGTTGGATGAAAATCATGTCATTGTACTGTGTATTATATGCATTTCATGTTTTGAAATGTCATAGTGGAGCAAATTTATTTCATTGTTATTGAGTGTTTGTATCAAATTATGTATGATCAATTCTGAAAATATTGCTGGAATTACTAAATTACAGTTTTTATATGTGTGAATAAATTAATTGTTTAGTATGAATTTCCCAGATATGCTGTTATTCTAATATGTTTCGTAGAGTTTCATATGCAAGTATTTTTCATTGAAAATGACAATGAAAACCAGATATCAAAAAGGAGTAAAAGAAAAAAGTTAAGAAAATATGTACCAGCCAAAAATGGTGAAATTGAAACGTACAGCTTACATGAAGTAGGCACATTGGTTGGCCCTGCTCGTTGCAGGGTAGGCTTCACACCATACATGACAAAGAGAGTACACTCCTCCTCTACTTATCTGACATTCAGTTATCTGGTACTTCAGTTACCCGGCACGCATCTGCCGGCCATTTTTTTAAAATAATTTTCTTTTATTTTTTTTTTTTTTAAATTTTTAAAAATTTTATTTATATTTTCCTTGTTAGTAGCCGAGGATATTAGAGACGTATACATAGATACATGTAAAAAAATTTATGTTGGAATTGCTTATTAAAAACAACCATGTCTTGTCTGGGACTCGAACACAGAACCCTTAATACAGAGAACTGGCGCCGCGCAACCCACTGTGCCACGGAGGTCGGCGTGATGCAAACAGGCGGGTGGCTGAGCAGTACAGCTGTGACTATCCTCTAAACGATAAGGGCCGTACAGTTTCGTAATCGCCCTCCCAGCTGACCTAGACGAGTAGGTAAATCCCCGCGTGCTAAGACCCGCATATCTGTCGCGTAATGAAGCAGTCTGTCGGATATCGGGCGATGAAGTAACCGTGTAGCTTGCTCACACACGTATGTAAATTTGAGTTTTTTTTGTGTTGTGTTGCACGATGGCTACTAAAATGACAAATGTGCTTTTTATTTCGCCCTGCTGTAATGACAAAAAAAAGTTTCTTCACCACCCCCAACGCATATGACCGACACGGAAAGAAAGACGATGTTACGGAGAGAGTTCGAGAGGAAAGACAAACAAACGGCTCTGCTCTGTGGTCAGACAGGATGCGCTTCTTGCACCTAACTATCAGTGGGCGGCTGCAGCTGCGACGAATGACGAACGTACAGTAGACAAGGCACAGAAGTTAATGCAGACACACACTAGCACAAACTGGCTTGCTGGCTGGCGTGGACAGTCAGGAGGGGTGTCACGTATTTTTAGCTTTGTGTTTTATACAGCACAGTGCGTGGAGGAATGTGAGAGAGGAGGGCAGAAAGGAGAGAACTTCGAGAAGTGAAGGGGAGGAGAAGATAAGGCAGCCTCAATCATCACGTTTCACGCAGGGTTCTTACAGCAACATACAATTAAAATTCAAGGACGGCAGTAAATTACACTTGATACGCCAAATTCCAGCTCAAATGTTTAAGGAAATATTTGCAACGTTTAATACAGTGTCTCCCACCCCCCTTTTAGAACTGAAGTTTACCAACTGTAAATGGACCAGAAATTTTCAATTTCATTTAAAATTAACACATTCATATTTAAGAGCTTGTTACCTAGTTTTGCAGTGATTCCGAGAATATTTTTTTAATTGCTACCTAATACTCGTATCAAAATTCTGTTCCACAGTTTTGACACGAAATGTACTGAACTGTTTTTTAGATTTCATCACCCAAAGAACCACGGTTTTTGTCATGAAAATAAGCAAAAATAATTTTTTTTTTTTTTTTTTTTTTTTTTTTTTTTTTTTTTTTTTTTTTTTTTTTTTTTTTTTTTTTTTTTTTTTTTTTTTTTTTTTTTTTTTTTTTTTTTTTTTTTTTTTTTTTTTTTTTTTTTTTTTTTTTTTTTTTTTTTTTTTTGCTGGCGAATGGTACATTGTTTTTAAAAACCCATCCACAGCACTGTGTGACAGCACATTGACTCAATTTTTGTTTTTCAAAACTTTTGTCACCAGTCTGAAACAAACTCAGTAACAAGCCCTTAAGGGCACGGTCTACCACAATTTTTTTATTTGTACCAGATATTTTTTTTCTTATTTTAGACACAAAATGTGACTAAATTTGGCTCTTGTGAATTTTTTTTATTTCTCATAGTTTTCGCGTAATGGCTTGTTAACGTCATTTTTAGCATGTTTCCGTTTTAACGACTACACTAAAACTAACTGATGTACCAAACTCAAAAAAATCACAGTGGATAAGGACATTGCAGGCTACAATAACATGCTCATGAAATTAAAGAATAAAAATTATTTGAATTTTAAAAAATTGCTAAAACTGAAAATTTAAAAAGTTCAATATTTTTTTAAAAATACAAATATTTAATGTTTATTCTTTAATTTTATGAGCATGTCATTGTAGCCTGCAATGTTTTTGTCCACTGTAATTTTTTTGAGTTTCGTATATCAGTTGGTTTTAGTGTAGTCCTTAAAACGGAAACATGCAAAACATGACTTTAACAAGCCACTACGCGAAAACTATGAGATAAAAAATTTCATAAGAGCCAACTTTAGTCACATTTTGTGTCTAAAACAAGAAAAAAAATATCTGGTAGAAATACAAAATAAAATAATGATGATGAAAATTGCGGTAGACCGCGCCCTTCATAAGCTCTTTCATATTTATTAAAAAGTATCATAAAAATAAATTACACTGAATTACACTGAATTACAAGGTACTTTTTAAAGAGAGACATTAAAAAAAATTCAGTCTGTTACATGTTTTAATGTAAACAAACGGCTGATGCCATACTCTTGCTTAAGCATTAGCACACATTAGATTATTTTATTCCCAATGCAAGGTTAAAGGTATTAAAATTACCACGAATTACATGCTGTAACTGAATAAATAAAAAATAAGTAAGCAAAATGAATATAGTCGTTCACTAATAATTATTGTGGAACGT
The DNA here is from genome assembly GCA_003012365.1 of Medauroidea extradentata. Taxonomy (NCBI): domain Eukaryota; kingdom Metazoa; phylum Arthropoda; class Insecta; order Phasmatodea; family Phasmatidae; genus Medauroidea; species Medauroidea extradentata. The sequence goes on from PNEQ01000127.1 coordinate 5,620, forward strand.
ACAGTGCGAGATAGTTGGTACAAAAAACCACTTCGGAAGTGGTCGGGCAACTTCGACTTGAGAAACGTGGGAGACATTCCGCTCTGCAGCATGCACTGCACTCTAGCTTCTCTCACACCTAACACGTGATTTATTTTTTAATACTCTTGTAAATACTGCATTTCATATGGGTCACTTTTCCTTTTCAAAGCTCTTTTGTTTCCTTTTTTGCACCTCTTCTCTTCTAAAATACAAACTTTGCCATTTAACTCTAGCAGATGCAGATTGTCGCGATCACATAAAAGGCGTAATTTAACGTGCTGTGGTATGCCAGAAATCAATTTCACATACACTGCAAAACGTCTGTTATCAAGTAAATTATATTACAGAAATAATACGTAGACAAAATATGGTTTCATATTTCTGAGAAAGGATTTTAATGTTAGGAAAATAGCTAGAATATGAGGTAAGAAAACCCAAAAATTCAAGGACTTTTCCAGACCTTTCAAGGACATGGTCAAATTTCCAGGAATTTCCAGGACCGTATGAACCTTGTAATCACATATGTTGGTGTTGCACGGACGGCCTAACTCACCCGGCGTGCTTTAACTGTATTCCAGCTACAGTTCCCAAACTTTTTTTCAGTTTTTTTTGTTTCACGGCTCCATATCACTAATTTATGATAACTGCAGTATGTTATTGTTTAATGTATGCAAAATTATTTTGAAATAACATTTTACTGCTATCTATTGCACTTTGCTTAGCTTTGACCAATTTTTGAAATATTTATACTGTATTTATTTTTCCAGGGTTCCTGGAAATTATGTCATTAGATTGCCGATAATGTTAGATTGGTGGTTTACTGTACATATAGCTTGCTGGTGGGAAGGAATATGGGAAATTAGCGGAATAAATCCCTTCGCCAATCATCTGAAAGTGTAGTCTCCTAGCAGCTATTTGCATATCAAAAAGGCACCTTCACAAGTACTTTACAGATCCCTATCTTCACTGATAACATACTCCACCAAGCTGGCCATGCCAGCCTTTAGTTCCTCTTGGGCCAAAACGTGAGTACGATAAACGGATAGATCATGAACAATTTCTGATCATAAGGGCTTAACCTGTTTACAACACAGTTGAAAATTATTATGCACTCTGTTCATTTCGACTTACACTGATTATGAAGCATGGACATTTTTCCAACACCAAACCATACTTTCACCACATTTTTTTAATTTTTAGAGGTCAAATTGAGCCATTCTCAACTTTACAAAGTTTGGAAACTGTGACACTGTAAATTATAAGTACTTACAGGCTGGTACTTCTTGATAGTTACACACACATATAAAAGGACGAACATAGTGTTACACGGGTGCACGGTGTTTCGCTGGCTAAGCCAGCTTCATCAGGCGGCGAGTTCAGGCACACTAAGTTATGGCAGCAGTGGAAACGTAGTTGGTTACCTTAGCGATGTTGAGACCTGAGGGTTGTCGAGATTTAGTAATGTACTGATGGGTTTGTTCCTAGTGCCTTAGTTCTGAGCTATTGTTTGAGGGTGGTAGCGTTCTTACTACTTTGGTGGTCTCAACATCAGATAATCGCAACCGACGCACCACAATAGCACTGCACCCCACATCACTTCTTTTTGAATTTTCGCATCACATCCTAGTTCGCTCCATGGTAACCAACCACTTCCACCGCCACTACTACTCAGTGTGCTTGAACTCGCCGCCTGATGAAGCTGGCCTAGCCAGCAAAACGTCACGGAACACTGCGTTCGTCCTTTTATATGTGTGTGTAACTATCAAGAAGTACCAGCCTGTGAGTGCCTCAATATTCTGTCTACTTATTTAATTGGTATAACCTAGCGGCCAAAGCCTTCTTCACATGCACTGTAAATTATAAGGTTCTCTGAATTATTTTTGACTACAAATAGTAAGTTAATGTAGTTTAAATAATATAACACTCATGTTTCCTTTCGTGTTTCACATAAATCATGTACATACCAATATTGAACAATAATTGAAAACACTTCAAAAACAGCTAAAGAAATTGTATAGTAAATTTTACTGAAGACAAAATAAATACAAAATAAAACTATATTTTACAAAATAAACTATTGTGTAAGCCACTACACGTCAATTCATTTTTCTGACTTGGTAGGAGGCCATGCCCACTGTTCAGGTGGTGGTTCTTTCAGCAGTGGCTCCCATGGTCTCCACCCGACCATCTTTCGAGCTAGTCTGAGTTCATTCTCTGCTTGCACAATCACTTCTTCTATCTGACCACAGCCAATCTTCCTCTCTACTTCAGCTATATCTGGAGTCTGTAGCAAAAAAACAAAACAAGATATGCAGTTCTGGAGTTAATTTTAAAAACAAACAGGTAACTAGGTCATAAAAACTTGCTTGCACACACAAGTATATACCTATACACAGTATGTTTGTTAGTATCAATGTCTGAACAGTTTAACAATTGTTACATAAAAACACATCTATGTTGACCTGCTATCAACAGGTTTTTTTGCCTATCCATTTTTTTGTTTTGGTTTGTCGATACCAAAATTATTTTTTTCATTCTGTCCTTCCTGCGCTGCTGATGTTTACATGTTCAATAGACTCCAGACATTAGGTTATGCGATGCTGTTGGTTGTGAACACTGAAACAGTGTCGCATATTTTTCAAAACGTGATCTTTACGTGTCTGCATATTAAACAAACTGCAGTAATGTTTGATAATAGCTGAGGAGAGCGCAACAACACGTTAACTAGCCTCAAGGGTGCATGGAGACAGTGACATTGAGGCTTGAAGAGCACGAAAGTTAGGTTTCTCTCTAAGCTAAGTAATAAGCCAAACACAAACGTGCAGCTAGGGCGTTTCCACCGAGTCATCCTGGCATAGGTTAAGGTAGCTCGATATGGAGTGCGAAGGATGCAGACTCTGGATCCCTGGGTTAGGAAGCTGTCATGCATGGTGCAGCAGGATAGGCGCGAGTGCCAGGCTGACCCAGCCCAAAGGTCGATAACTCTGCTAGCTAGGGTGAAGTGCCCTACTCATGTACCCCAGATGGGCCGAAAAGTACTGTTAGCAAGATGGCTGACTGGCTGTCTGCAACTGCAGGTGTGCCATTCCCGCACAAGGGAATTCCTACTCTTAAGGTACAAAAATTTCTCTGTTACATAAATAACCTTTCCGAACTTACATAGTAAACACTTTTATTGCAGTTTTAAACCTATAATACACAAGAATATTTATATTACTCGTAAATACATTTTCAAGCAATAACAAACAAGTACAACATATATTTATGTGTGTATTTCCTGCTATCTCTGTTTAGTGCACACTACACTCAGTGCCTGTGCACAGGCTTGGCACCACTGGTCAGGCACTTGGCCATGTTTGTAAACCAACTCTGTTACAAGGTTAACACAACTCACAAGGAGCAATTATACATTGAAATACACATTGGATAAGCACTTGGACGTAAGTATATACCATTTCACAAACAAAAACTTTGGCCTAACAATCTTACATATTAACATATACCCTGATGTAAAAGTAAACGGCAATTGGCAAAGTGCGGGCGATTGCTAGTGGTCTTAGGTAAATTGCTAAAAATTAGAGGTGAGTGTAATATATATTATAGCAACTACGGGGTGCGTCAATATGTTAAGGAAATTTCTTGCTAAACCATTCTTAAAAGTAAAATAATTGTCATATTGATAAATCTGTATACTGGACAAATTCCCTAACCTTCCTTGCTGTCTAGAAACAAGTACAAATAAAATAGTATTTTTTTAATACTGATTTTTAAAATAGGCACTGTAAATAACCCACGATCTGGTATCCGGAAATCCAAAATTCCGTGACTCAACATTCATGTTCCCTGAATCAATAGTACCTACATATATGTTGTTGTATGTTTGTTGTTTGTTATGTACGGTCAAGGGATGTGGGATCTGGAAGGTTGGCAGGAGTTGTTTCTTGTAAACAGAGTAAGAAAGTTGGAGAGTGAAGTGTGTAGAGTTACATTTATTATAAGATGAATAATAAAGCAGTATACTACATTATTGGCGACGAGGATGGGATCGGCGGAAATTCAGGAAATTATGGTGATAACCAGTAAGGTTGTGCATTTCCTGGAAAGAGGAATTACAAGACAAGGTGGCAGAGATTGAAGTTGCGGCGGCGTTTGCATCATGGCGTTTGGGAAGATTTCTGAGTTATAAACATCACGGAACCTGATACTTGGGCCCAGTACAAGGTCAGATTTTCTTTTTTTGCGGAAGCAAATAAAATTACGGACGCAAAACAGCTACGGGCGACGTTTCTTACAGTGATAGGTGAATCGGAGTTAGCCTTATTAACCTCGTTAATTACGCCTAAGGAGTTAGTTGATGTCAGTTATGAAGAATTAGTAAAGGTATTAGACAGCCATTTCGATCCCAAGAAGAATGAGATTGCAGCATGCTTTGTTTTCGCGAACCGTAAGCAACAGAATACCGAAACTATTGCGGAGTTTGTTGCGGAATTGAAACGGTTATCAAGAGGATGCAATTTTCAAGATCTGGAGAAACAATTGTTGATACGCATTGTGTGTGGAGTTAAGTATGAGAGACTGCAACATCAGTTGCTAGCTGAGT
>PNEQ01000127.1:11240-24753 GCA_003012365.1 Medauroidea extradentata
AGGCGAATGTTGAATCTAAATATTAATAGTGAACTACCCCGTTACCTGCTAATGCAAAGAAATACTCCCAGACTGGCCACAGGAAAATCACCGGCAGAGCTACTTTTCGGTAGACGGTTACGAACGGTGTTTGACAACATGCACCCAAACCGTCAGACCCACAAACCACAGCTTGTACAGAATTGCAGGAAGTTTCTTCAAGAGCAACCCGTGTGGGAACGGCGACAAGTAGGCGACCTGTGGAAGCCTGCAGTAGTGTTGACTTCAGAAGGACAAGTGTGCTACAAGATTTTGCAAGAGAATGGGGTGGTGGCAATGCGACACACGGATCAGCTGCGGGCCCGAAACAAGGATGCTGGCAAGTTGGATACATCTCGTTGCAAGCCAGTACCACTACCGCAACCAGCAGTCGAAGCCGAAGCGGGAGGTGATCAGCCTCATCCAACAACAGAGGAAACTGTCGGGGAAGAAGAATATCAAGCCCCTTTTCTTGGGTTCCCAAATTGCAAGGACACTGAAGAGCAGCTACAACAACCAAGCACAAAACAGCAACAGCTGCAGGGTGCTTCATCCCCTGTGCTGCGACGCTCTCAGCGGGCAGGAGCAGGGGCACACAGTGGATATAAGGACTTTGTATAGAGTAGTGTTGGGTTACTGTGACCAAGTTAATTTTTCTTCAATGTGCTAATTTGTTATATTCAGTATATCCTATGTTATAGTGTACGACCTGACATTAGAGTTTTAGGGGGGACAAGTGTTGTATGTTTGTTGTTTGTTATGTACGGTCAAGGGATGTGGGATCTGGAAGGTTGGCAGGAGTTGTTTCTTGTAAACAGAGTAAGAAAGTTGGAGAGTGAAGTGTGTAGAGTTACATTTATTATAAGATGAATAATAAAGCAGTATACTACATATGTAAAGTCTGCAAATTTTTCAGTGGAAATTTGAAGAACGTCTGTAATGCACAATAGAACTCTAAACCTTTATCAAGGTTAATTTTATTGTAATAATGTATTAAAAATACAAACGAAAAAACAAAAACAGCACTTTAATGTAAGAAACCTGCAGAAAAATTTAAAATATTTTATTTATTTGAATAAACAAAAATACAAAAAAAATTATAAATTTTACTATTCAATCGAGGGCAATACAGTTAAAAGTTCGTGATCCTCAATTCAATAGCCCCTTTAAATATTTCCAAAACAATGTATTTTCAGAAATTCAGCATCCATGTTGTTAAGCAACTTGTTTTGGAGCTATCAAACTGGCTGAAATACAAAACAAATACAAACCATTCAATTCAAAGCTTAAGAAAATTAAGATTCTTCTCAGAAACAGCACGGAAAGTAGAAAAAAATTTGCTAGGTTAAAAAAAAAGAGAATCCAGGGCCACCAACTGTTGCAAGAAAAAGTGCGGAGTCCAGAAATAATTATGCACTAGAGAAACAATTGATATATTCAAAGGGTTTTTTATTTCAGCCACCATTGAAGTAGAGCTATCGAATCTTGGGATTTTCCTCTTACATAAAAAAATTAGCTCAGCTAGATTTCCCATAATGGCATTTAAAGACAAAATTTGCAGTTTTTTCCTTCACGAACACCACGAAAAACCAATTTAACATACTGAAAAGAAACATTCCACATTGAAACTACCTACGTGTCACTGGCTATGGCTTGAAGTATATGAAAATCTGTTACAAAATATTTTTGTACTTAAAAAAATTGCTAAAAGTAGCAAAAATTTTTTCTAAATTCTGAAGTACTTTATAGTTTAAATGAAGACAAAATATTTTCATCAGAAACAATACACTCTCGCACAAAAAATACTAGCTATCACTGTGTTTAGCTTGCTCACATATTAGGTAGTACCGTTTCACTTACTAATGAAAATTGGCTGTTTTTACTGTACAACTGTATAACCCATACCAGAGAAATGTTTGATATGTACCTCAGTCTCAAAGTTACAACTGGAACATGCATTATAATATTTCACAAATTTCTTTGGAGATACTTTATGACATAAACCTAAATCATGCAGTTTAACTATATATAGTCTGTCTCATGTAAGAATTAAATTTTTGACAGTTGTGTTGGCAGTGATTTCTACAGCTTTTACTATGGAATAAGCACAGTTTTCATCTCTCATAAGTGATTTTGCACACACGCACTCAGCTGGCTCTCAAACTGTACAGCGCATCAAAACGAAAAGTATTTTTCTGTAGAAAATTGTACAAATTATAATCTTCAGAACTGTCAACAAATTTAATTCTTTCGTGAGACAGACAATAATACCAGTTTTACACACACATGCAATATCAAAATGAATGGAGAAAAAATCAAACCAACTTACGTACCAATAACGTCAATATTAATTTCAGTAACTATATGGAGAAATAAACATTCACATATAATTTATTTAGGCCTCATCAATTTTAGTCCATAGATTGCTCGAAACCTGAACTTTATCACCTCCTTACCACGAGAACTAGGTCCTATAACAACTACCAACTGCTGTCATAACAGCATAAACATTCAGGTATTTACCAGCTAAGGCAAATAAACATTTACGAATTACTGTAAAGTAGGCTACATAATTTCAAGACGAAAGAAAAAAATTGTTTATTTTTTATCACCCTAAGGCGTTTTAGTTCTGGGCTTACTAAATAATAAAACATATTTAACATAGGCCAACCAAAATAACACGTGCTTAGCAGTTTTCTTCAGTCCTACAAATTTTGTTCATTTACAAATGCCTACTGTAGGTAAACTTACACTTTCAATAATTTGTGCTCTTTCAGATACAATCTCTTCAGTATATTTCCTGTATGCTGCATCTGGAGGTATTTTCTGCAGGGCTCTGAGTATCTTACCGTACAGAATGCCAAGCGTGTGGTGTGGATGGGTAGCTACTGCAAGACCAGTCAGTGCAGTCGTCTGCAATCATAAGTAATTCAAGTTTTTTAAAATTACTTTTCTGTCCTGTCTCCACTAAAATAATTCCTCTGCTTCATGGCAGCACTAAGTAAATAATCACATTTCACGATATTGCTCTCGGGCAGAGACAATTTTCTGCACTGAGAAGAGAAAACTAATACCTACAACAAAAATAAAAACGTGGGAAAATTTTTTCTTAAATTTATTTATTGTCGTGTTGATCCAGTAATGAAACATTAAAGTTTTCCAAATTTAGGATTCATTAAAGCTGTCTAATGCTATACATGCTACATTATTACAAAGCAATTGTTTAAGTTACCCCTAAGTCTACAATGTTTCCAAATTTAATAGAACATAATTTACACAAAGTATGGTAGGCAATACGTTACTTTAATTACTTAACTGTAAGGTATAAGTACGTAGTTTTCATAATAGCTTAGTTTCTTTTTCATTTACGTACATATTACCAGGCATTGGAAGCTGAAATTAATAAGTAAAAATAAAAAAGCACTTGTCTAGAAGTTACACTTTGTTATAAGCACAGTTTGCAAAGGTTTTGGGCACAAAATCTCTATTCGTTGTAAATGATAAAATACTGATTTATAAATACAATATAACTTGAATCATCCTATTAAATTTATTAATTTTTTTTAAAATTAACATGCTTTGGCAACTTACTGTATAGGCCTAAACATAAACCTTTACAAAATATTTTTTTTTTTTATAAATGGAACTGTTGTGCTATACAACATTAAACTTATGCACTGCTCTCATTTAGTGTTCCCATTTTTTGAGTAATATTCTATATTTAGTTTTACAAATTTTAGTACATTTATTACATATTCGTTACGGAGAAAACTGCCTTGTGTACTCAAACAATGTGACACTCTTGACCCTTACATACAACAATTGGCTGCTCTTACAGCTACGACCTCAAGAGACAATTGGCAAATAAGGGCAAATTATGTGTATATTGAGCAGTGTGCGAATGCAAGGATAGTGGAATGGGAGATGCTCGAGAAAACCAGCCCACCTACAGCATCGTCCCAATGTCCTGGCACAAAAATTCAGATGATTCCAGTGGCAATGTCTTGTGGTCTATACTTCATTAGGCCATAAAGATAATATTTACAACTTCAAAAATCACAAATTAATGTGAAATTAGTATACAATTTAAGTAGTCTTATCCAAAAGTTTAATACTAAAAATTTATTTTGATTCAATCAACCATGAATTACTTAAATAAAATGATTACGAAAAAAATTAACTTGCACAAATAAAGGTAACAAATTCATTGTGGTGAAAAACCAAAATAGTTAAATCAAATTTAACAAGTATAAAAAATTCTGATGTAATTAACTAATTCATGAACTACAGTCAACTCCCGATTATCCGTGTTAATTAGTGCTGTGCCACATACGGATAATCGGGAAACACGGATAACCTGAAAATAGCACATTTCTTAGTATAAAAATGTAAAAAAAAAATTTAATTTATAAATAACTTAAATACCATAATGAGTAATGGTTTTTACCTACGAATAACGTATTTCACAACCTTTCAACCAACAGAAATAAAAGTATATCTGGGGTGCATGGTAAAAACGAGAATAAATGATGTTAAAATTTCGTTCATCCACTCTTGCGCGATCTCGTTACTCCATTCTTGTGCGCAGGAGTTGACACTCTGATGTTCCAAAAAGGTTTTTTCGCAAATAATTTTCGGTTTTACAGTGTTCAAAGTTGCCCGGATAATCCAAAAACTGGTTAATCGGTGCACGGATAATCTGGAGTTTACTCTAGTTAAAATAACCAATATGATTGGTGAAAATCCAAAATAACCAATATATTAACAGGAACAGCAAAGCGATAAGAGCCAGTGTCCCAAGCTTGACGAGAAGCATATCGTCTCTATTCGCAGCGCGCCAAACTGGCGTGCAAGGATTTCCTAAGGGACTTCAAGCTGTGACCACAGAATTTTATGTTTTAATAGTATTAAGTAAAGACCAACGCTTGCCTCTCGCTTTTTGCAGTTCACGAATTCAGGTAATATTTTCGGAGTTACAGCAGTCTAAAAAACCAGATTTAAGCCATTTTGAGAGGCCCAAAAATCCTGTTTCTAACAAGCTTGCTGAACTTTTGAAAACAATATAAATTAGTTAAGCGGTTTCGCGTAAAAAAGAATACGCGTTACACGATGTGATTGCGTCCATGTGCCAGTCGAAGATTCCTCTTAAGGGAATTTCGCGCTAAAAATTTCTGTAAGCCATACAAATGGTTAGTTTCAGTAAGAGATGAGGTGTAAGGCAGGCTGGTGAGGACGCAGGAAACTTTCGGCCATCATTGTTATTGAAGGAATTGGGTTGAAACTTATTGAAAGAAAGGAGAATAGTAGCAAAGTGGAAAGGCTTGTCAGATTGTACAAGGTGGTGAATGGAACAAGAGGCTGTGATAAGTTACACTTCCAAAAACTAGACCTGAATATAGAGAACAAGGGAATAGCAGTGAGAAGATTCAGAGTACTAGGAACAAAACAGAACGGTGCAGGCAGTCTGTGATTATAGCTTGCCACAGGGCAGTGGCCCAAATGCAAGTGAAACTGTTTCAGAACTCGAATTATTACACTGGCCTGTCAACTGCTAGTTCTGTTCTGTTCTTGCTCAACTCTAACCCACTGTATCACTGCCGAACAGGTCCTATGTAATCCTCTTTCCCTGTTTTGTTTGCGTGCACCCTATCCCTTCCACAACTCTCTAATCCTATCCACTTTTGCTATTGATGAATAAAATGGTTTGTATGGACCTATATTTAGGCTAGCAATATTATACTACTACACAGTTTACCTTACACTAAGGAAAACTAACTTGTTTTACAATAAATAGTTTGAAATCACTAATTATTTTAGGATTTAATAGTTTGTAACCATTCTTATAAGTGTCAATAACCAATAAGTGATAGCAAGTGTTTGCAAAAATTGTTTGCACTTACAAGAGATCGCTAAAACACAATAATTCAGTGAACAAAAATGGTTACTAGCATTGAAATGAGAGATTAAGTTGTTGCTAAAGACTCATCAGGAATATAATTGGACTGTATAAGGCAGAACACTTCTTCACGATTATGTCTGCCGGAAAATGGACTGTTGTCACATTTTTTAAATGTACAACATAGTAAATTGTACAAGGAAATTGGATTACGCAGGTGCATAAAATGAAAAATTAATATTGCATTATTTTCTTTCAAAATAACTTAAGCCCTCGTCCACGTTGCACCTAAATACAGTTTGCTTTTATTCCAGAACTATTCAAGATAAACCAGGAAATAATGGTAGACAAACATCCTGTGAATTTACCTTCTAACCGTACTCCTGCCTCGGTTACTGTTCCAGAAACGTGCAAACATCCTACCTATTTGCAGCATGTTTGCAAACAAACACTGCTGTGAACAGGAGCGCTAAAATGCTCTGTTCAGAGCTAAACCGCTAAAATACGCCTAATATTTTATCACAAAGGCTATGCTATGAAACATGAACTGTACTTCATTTGGGCATCTAAAGGCCCTTGCCTTACTTCAGGCCCATGAAAAGGGCTTCCCAGACATCAAGACATATTGCTGTTGAATTCACATCAAGAGCTCATATGCACCCTAGAACGTCCCCTTCAGCTAAGAACACAAGTCACCCTTCTTGAGCCATAGATCCGTATTTTAAAAAATGCACATTACTTCATGAATGAAACGAGGGCTTAGGGCACAAGGGCAAGTGATTAAAAGCTCACTGCACAGAAATCGTACACAGCAGAGGATAATGTTGGGTGTATTTAAGTAAATTGATGAAATGAGGCTGTGTTCGAATTAAGAACGAGTCTGACAACTTGCCTGTTCTCTGTATCAGATAGTGAATATTTTTTAAATTTTTATCCAGTGCTCTTAACTGAACAGGACATTCTTGGGTACATGTCTGCCCTTGTTGAGTCGAACAGCAGCATGAGTAACGTCACATCTAGGATACACTTTTCCAGGTCTTGAAACGTGGTAAGGGCACTTAGGCATCCATATTGAACACAGCCTAAGTTGTACGTACATAGTGTTACACTGAAGAAGAAAGACGGTCGCAGTGTGTGTTGGTGTTTAGCTTTGTCTTGTGAAAATTAATTGGAGTGCCTTCCTGTAGATAAAATTAAGGTTCACTTTTAGTATTAGGCTAGTAAATTAGCGTAATACTAAATTGGTTAGTAACTGGGCTCGTAAAATTATAATAAAATTATATGGGACCACGTGGTTCATGAAGGTTATTGGCTAGTATATAATTTGGACTGGTAAGGTACATAATAGTGACTGTTCGTAGGGTAGTTTATGTGGTAGTAGAGGGAAACCTTAATTGTATAATATTAGGTATGGGTAGAGCAAGGGTTAAGTGTAAAAGCCGTTGTAAGGCTTAGAGGAGGGACGAGGATGGGGTGCAGTGTGATAGATATGAAAGTTGGTTTCACACAAGGTGCATGGGCATAGGCGAGGTAGAATACGACTGTGCAGGATAAAGAGTGGTACTGTGATGAATTTAAGAGGGAGAGGAAGAAAGTAGAAGTGGGTATACAGATTGGAACAGAAAATGTTTGGCTGCAGGGGGATTTGATGAGTGAACTCATGTTGGGACATGTCATTGAGGGGGCTATTGAGGCTAATCGGAACGCCAGGCAGGGAAAAATGGAATAAAGAAATGCTGGAGTTGGTGGGCAGAAGGGAGACAGAATTGAAGGAAAGAGTTGAAAAAATTGAATTGGAAACTAAAAATTAGGAACTCAGGAAGAGGGCAGATAAGCTATAAAGGGAGATGAGTCAAATGCATGAAAAATGAAAAGCCACTGCAATAAAATTGAAACAGAATTGGAGGATGAGAGACTTTAAAAAAAAAAAAAGGTCAGAAGAAATAGTGGGCACTGGGGAGGAGAGTGTACGAAATACACAGAATTGTATAGGGAGCGAAGGAAAGGGGTAGATGATGACGAACAGAACCCGATGATCAGAAGGGAAGTAAGATGACCGCAGAAGAGGCTAGAGATGCTAGAGATAGCTTCACAGACAGGGCTTACACGAAGTAGGGGTCAGTATGAGAAGTTGGTAGAGAGGGAGAAGGCTATTATAAAATCGCTAAAAGAAACGGAGCATGAGCTAAGCAAGAACAGAGCTAGGGGACAAGTAGCAGCGACAAAGGACGAAGTCTGTGGGGGTTTCTAGAACTGGGAAAAATGTAAATGAGAAGGTAGTGGCAGGGGCAGTTAGGAAGGAAGAGAGGATGCAAAAAGTAATAGGAAATTGCCCACATGTAGTGTTCCTAGGAAGCATGATTGTGAAAGGTATAGAAATGAGATGCTTTAGGAGAAGGTCGGTTTACAAAGTGGCATATGATGAGGCGAAGATAAAGGACCTGAAAACGAGAATGAGTAACATGCAAGTAAGCAGAGAAGTTCAGGTAGTAGTAAAGGTGGGAGGAAATCACCTAGCACACAATGAAATAAGTCAGGAGTTAGAATGGTACTTGAAGGAAATGATAGGAAAAGCAACAGAGAGCTTTCCGCAGGCCAGGTTAACCATAAGCGGAATCTTGGAAAGAAAGGGAATTGGGTAATGGAAGACCTTGGCGGCGAGAGTAACGTATGAAAGTGTGAGTAAGGAGTTGGGTGCAACGTTTTGTGGGCAGTAGGAAGTACAGTCTGTTTCACGAAAGAATTCCATTTTTTGGCAGTTTTGAAGGCTATCATGAGTACCAATTTCTGCAGGAAAATACTTTTAATTTTGATAAATTGCACAGTTTGAGACCCACTTAAGTGTGTTTGTGCAAAAGTCACTTGTGGCAGAGGAAAACACTGCTTATTTCATGGAAACTACTCAAAAAATAAATGCCAACACAACTGTCAAAAAGTGGAATTATTTTATGAGATGGACTATAGGTAGGGCAAGAAAACCTGTCAAGAGACCAGGTAAACCTCACGGAACAAGGGAAAATGATTTTGGGTGACTTAATGGGTAGAGAGGTAACTGGTTGTCTGGAGAGAATGAGGGAGGAGCAGCAAAGAGGGAGATAGCAACTAGGTAAATGTAGCAGGAACGTAGAGGGATTGGGGGAGTGAGTGAAAGGTGTGGCAGGTGGGGATGATGAAATGTATTTGACATAGACCACCAGGAGAGACAGGTGATACTAAGAGGCCATTAAGGAAAGACTGACAGGCTAGGGCTAGAGACAGATGTAGTTGTGGCAGGAGAATTAAACATACCAGGGGTGACATGGGAGGAAGGGCCGGAGGACACTGGGCAACTAGCACAGAAATGGACATGACGCCTCACAAATAGGGGATTGTGTCAGGTGGTGAGGGGGCAGACACGGCATTGTTTGACGTTGTGCTAGTAAGGCCCATAGAGTTAGTGGTCAGTGCTACGGTACTTGGAGGGATACGTGACCACAACATAGGCAGTGTCTCAATTCCCTCAGAGAGTGCTCTCTCGCACTCTCTCGCGAACACATCAGAGAGAGTGCTCTCTGGTCGTCTCAATTCGTTGGCGAGAGTGCGAAAGAGCGAGAGTACAGCGAGAGAATGAAACTGTTCACTCGCTGCACTCTCTCGTTCTCTCTGGCGCACGCCATCTTGATTACAGCTATGGTTTGAGGTTATTGAAGAAATGTGTAACACGTATTGCTAATATTTCAATATTTAAAACATGAATAATTATTTAAAATGACCCCGATAATTATTGCAAGAAGTTGTGTAAACATATTCTGCCCTAATATACGTTTAAATTCACAAAACACAAAATTATGGCATCGCCTATAAACAGTTATTTGCTGCTTGAAATACGACGCTGGTAAGTTAAAAATTATTATTTGAATTGCCTACAAATATATTTTATGTGTTCATAAATTTTATTAATAAAATTTACGCACTTGTTACCTTTCATCGCTTGTTTACAAACTCGAGAGTATATCGTCCCAATTGGAGAGAGCGAGAGTCCAGAGAGCTCTCTCTCAAGGTAATGCAAAAGAGTACTCTCTCCAGAGAGTACTCTTTAAATTGAGACACGGCCATAGTAGAGGAGCTGATCAGCTGGCAAATTGCAGTCATAGCAAACGAGGACGTAAAGGAGGTAAAATTCTTCAGCAAAGTTGACAAGAAGGCGGTAAGAATGTTCCTTAGGGACATATTTGCGAAATGGTCCAGAAACGAGGGTGTATAAGAACTGTGGGTGGGACTAAAAACTATCATTAAGAATGCAGTAGAGAGATTTGTACCGAAAAAGATAGTTAGAGAAAGTGCACACCCACCTTACTATGAAAGGGATATCAGGATACTCAAGCATAAATGCAGACAACTCGATGCAAGGAATAAAAGGGTGGAGTGTAAAGATACGAGAGAAGAGATGAAGTAATTAGGGAACGACCTCGCACAGAAAATAAAGGTTGCAAAAAGTGCATATCGACAGAAGGGGGGCAGGAAAAGGTCAGCGACCAGGAAAAGGACAATGTATTACAACAGTACTTGACAATGTTTGAGACAGGTAACAACTGAGTGTGGGAGGAAAAGGACTCGGAACTCCATGCTAGGCAATTTAAGATTGAGATGGAAGCACTGAAAAAGGTGGTAGGGGACTTGATCCAAAGGAAAGCTGAGGTAACGGATGGGGTAGGAAATGCAGTGCTGAGGATGGAAGTAAAAGAGATATGCAGGTACTAGCAAGCACTTTTCAACAGGTCCATTGAAATGGGCAGACTACCAGCAGAACAGGAGGCAATAGTAATTCCCATATATAAAGGTAGAGGGGATTTAATCAAACACAAAAAGCTACACACTGGTTAGCCTAACATCAAGCATAGGGAAGGTAATGGAAAGACTCGTAGGGAATTTTATTATGGGAGAAATGGAGCAAACATCTGGAATTGATAGCAGGCAGCAAGGGGTTCAGGAAGGGGTTCTCCGTGAAACCCAGCTAGCAGGGCTTTTGGCGGCGGATATAGTTGAGGAGGTGGACAGAGGAGAGCGGGTAGCCTCATGCTTTGTAGATTACGTGCAGGCCTTTGGGGTCATTCCATGAGATTTCATCCAAATCTAAAATTTGATGAAGCTGCACATTTTTAAAAAATTCTGACATTTTTTCCATTCATTGATACATATTTTGAGATGAAAACCAATTTTAGAATAAATTGTTTCCTCTAATTTGACAGTAGGCAGCTGTTTAAAGATGGCGGTGTGGGCCATTTCAAGAGTTTTCAATCATTTGCACGAAATACTGTAGTTCATTTAATTTTCTTTGTAAACAAGTTTTGTAAACTACGTTTTACTCAGTTTGAAACACTAGTTAATTCTGATTAAGAACATTAGCTTATGTCTTAACTACCATTTTCTGTGCTATTTTAAAGTGTACCAACAAAATTTGACTTTTCCTCCCCCAACTTCTAACCAAAAATTTTTCATGAAGGATACAATAGATCCTTATGATTCTTTGGCTGTGTATACTCTAGTACTAGTATTATGTAATTAATATTTAAAATCTACGGTGTTTTCAGCCTCTTTGTAATATACAGGATGTTAAAATTGAAAATTTTCTAAAATGTCCAATATTCAGTGGGTTTTTTTGGTTATGTGGGACACAAAGGAAAAATTTGAAATTAGCACAGAATGTAATTCTACAGATGTACTTTTACATAAATAAAATTGGTGAGGGCATTCTGTAAAATAAGAGAAAAAAATCCTGAATTTAGCAGAAAATCAACATTTAGTATCATAACAGGCGATGCTCTCTTTCAATATAGAAATTATGTACGAGTAAAACAGTTAAGTAGGAGCACATTTATACTTACTTTCCCGATGAATTTGACAATAACAATTATATAATGAATGCTAAGAGCGGAGGAAATAGGAGGTCCTCTAGAAAACCCACCTACCAGTGGAATTGTCTGGTTTGATTGCCACATGCAAAAATCCGGGTGTGACAAGGAATAGACCCAGATTGCCTTGGTTGCAGGTTCACGCTCTTACATGAAGCCACCACGACCCCAAAAATTTTTTTGTCACTGTGAAAATAAATGTTATTTTTTTTATGTTAATAGTCAATTTATTTTACATGGTAGGCTATATGAGTAAGGCGAACACAAAAATGTATTAACCTTCGTATACATGCGTGTTACATGTGCTGATAATCTCGTAAATGAACAAGTATAAGTAATTAGTCATTTTGGACTATACTGTCAACGTGGTAACAGCAGGAAAGTAGAATTGTGTTAGAAAAATGGTCAGAAAATAATGGAATGAGGGTGAATGTGCAGAAAACTAAGATAATGAGGTTTACCAAGAAAAGAGAGCTGGTCCGAGAGAACTACAGTAAGGGTGGGATGAAGGGGAGGAAGGATATAGACCATCAGTAATGGTAACGTCACTAAAATGGAGTACACTGCAGGAGAGGCGGAAGGTGTAAATATCGGTAAGGATGTTCAAGGTGGTGGGAGGTGTAGGAGGGTGGGCATTAACTGGGAAGCAAGAATCAAAGACTGGACTGTTAATGTATACCAGTAATGTAATTGATTGTATGAAAAATGTATTTTTATTAATGTAATTTTATACCCTGATGTGTTATGCATTAGGTAGGCCTAATTATTATGTTTTGATATTTTTATAAGGCAAATTCTATATCCTCAAGTAGTGTTACTTGTATAGGATCAATGGAATGATGGAAATAAATAAATAAAAAATAAGATTCTTAGATGATTCTATAGGGGAAGAGGGGATCATGAATGGATTCAGAGGGTAGTAAAAAGAACAGAAAGAGGGAAAATTTCCATGGTAAGCAGAACAGTACAGGAGTGGAACGAACTTAAAAGCAGTTGGTGGTAAAGGAAAAGGGATTTAGGAAGAAGGTGAGCGAGATAGTAATATGTGAACCGAAAAGGGAGGTGGGATACACGTAAGGGAAGAATTACCCTGCCACAGGGCGGCAGCCCAACTGCAGGAGGGCAACCCAATCAATCTATTTATAGATGTATGTTGTTCGTTGTACTGTGGTGTGTATAAACCTGACAACTCCTATAGATTAGTATGGATGTATACTGGAGGCTAATAAATAAATTACGCATTACACCTAACGTAAAGATGCAACAGGCATGATCTAAAAGCACACAACACGAAAAAATCTTTGAAACCAAACGTTTTAGAATTAACACAATAGACCCAAGTAGTTATAATATTATCATACGTCATGCGTACTCATAACCTTCTGATACTTGCCTTCTTGATTGCACCAGACGCCATTTTTATTTTTTAAACTAGGAAGAAAATAGGTTTGTTTTACTCGCAGTGACCTGGCGTCTCTTTTTGCTCTTTCAGCTCCCGGGGCACTCCTAGGCGTTTTACTTGCCGGAAACAATATGGCGGGGGTCCGTTTTACTCGCAAGGTCAAGCGCCTCCAGGTCAAGTAGGTCATGCTCCCGCCGCTCCACCTCGCGAGGTAGAGTTGTGGGGTCAAATCGTCTGCTAGACGTTTTCGGGCCAGTCTGCTACATCGTGATCTGTTAACGTTCGTTGTGATGTGAATGAGAAATA
>PNEQ01000127.1:24853-65434 GCA_003012365.1 Medauroidea extradentata
GCTTATTCATAGTCGTGAGAAAGTTCCGAGATGATCCTCAGATCATCTTGTGCCAGTTAGTCCAGGGTTGGTCCTATAGTCCGGACCAAGTGTTACCTTATTCATAAACGGCAAGTAACGTCGGACTAGATATAGTCCGCGTCTATGAATAAGACAAAAATTAGTCCGACGATAATCCCGCACTAGTCCGGGTCAAAAACGACTATGAATAAGCCCCTAAGAGTACAACTCCCTCTGACCTGGGTCAACATTATTCCAACTCCACCAACTCCAGGGAGACGCGAGAGACGCTGGGTCAAGCGCGAGTAAAACAAACCTTATAATTTTTACAGGATACTCAAAACCATGGAGGTAGGAATATACAACACAAACAGAGCTAAGAAAGCATGTACGAAAACAGAGTTGGTATAGTATACACGGTAGTAAGATTTTATATATATATATATATATAATATATATAATTATTACCCAACTAGCGACCCATCTCTGTACCTTCTTATCTCCCCTACTAGACCTTTTATATAAGTTATAGGTCGAAATTTCAACTGTTGGTCTTTCGGTCAACTATTAAAACTAATGTTTATTTGACTATGAACACAATATGTGTAAATACTGCACTGTGGATGCAGTATTTGGCAAAATATTTATCAGGGAGCTAACATATTGGCTTTAATTGGATTCCTTGTATTTTAAAACATTGATTGGCATAGCAATGTTTATCAAATTCTGGTAATCGACAAAACGTGACTGAGATAACCTACCCATCTCCACGGACTGAATGTTCGTGAGTGCCTTTTGCGTGTCAGTCAGAAAATTTATGGATGATTAATGGCCACGCAACCAAATCTTCGCGAAACAACTACATATCTCCTCAATGTAATCCATATGTATCAAAATTTATCGCACTAAAGATTTTACACAAGTTGACAAATCAAAAAGTACTTGGAATTAAATAATGGCTTTTTTATATTGAGTTAAAGGGCAGAACATTTTTTATTTGCTGTAGTTTTTTTGTAATTTTCTTGTTAAAGATCTTCTATTAATATACTACTATTTTTGCTTCTATGCTTTCGTATACTCTATGTCCCAATGTTTGTTATCGGTAATAAGCTCCAATGTATAGCACCTGTTTGTTTACGTATTTGCCGTTTTCAAAATGGCACTACTTCGCTGTGTTATCACCGAACGGTTTTGGTGAGGTAAGACATAAATATGTTTATTAGAAAGGCATTTGAAAAAATGTCATCCAGGAATGATCGTGAAAGTTGTAATATACACTAATATTTGTATTTTCACAGGCTTGAAGGCACTTGGACGTTGATGTGATTTTACCGTGTCATGACAGCTTACATGGCGTGCCTCCAGTGTGAAATGAAACAAGAGGTCTGTCTTGCGACTTAGAAGTAATAAAAGGTTAGAGCTTATCATGTTCAATGGTTACAATGAAGTGTCGAATTTTTATAATCAAGGTTTGTTTGAAAATTGTAATAATTCAGGGCTTTTGAGTGGGGAAATGTCAAAGCATTCATCAGCTCCTCCTTGGGATTATACACCCCAGCCATATAATAACTTGCCATGTTATGCTGGCCAACAACCCTTGTCTCACAGACCTCTTATTCACAATCAAGTTGTTTCTCATCTGGAAAAGAAAGAGAATTCTTTGAATGGTACAAACAGCACTCATAAGTATAGTTCTAATAATGCTCATCAGCCTGTTGTTAAGCCAACAGCTCTTATTAACTGCCAGGCAAATTGTAATGCTTGTTGTAGTCATTCTAGTAGAGTTCCACATCACTGGAATGCACCTTCTGAAAGTGTTAGGTATTTGGATCATACTTCACTACCCAAAGAACTTCCCAGATATCCTCATGGTGTTTCCAATTTATCTACAGATGATGCCAGGTTTATGGGAGACTTTAGTAGCACCTTTGACAAACTGCCATTTTTCCCTCGTGATGCAGTTGAAAATTTGAATCATGCAAGTGTTGCAGGAGTAGCAAATAAAAAAGAGTTTGTGCCGTCTGTACTTCATGATAATCAGCATCAAAATACCACTATTGGGTCTGACGTAGAATCTGTCAAGAAGGAGAAGTGTACAAAATGTCGAGGAGTTTGTCGTTCAAATTGCAAACAAAGCAAACAGCAAAGTGCAGTCAAGCTGTCCAACCAAGACCAACTTCATGTTTCAAGAGAAAATGTGGTGAGGTATTCTGGCCATCCTTCGCTCAGTAGTACGACTTGGCCCATGACTAGTCAAGCTCAATCGGGTATGTGGTTTCAAAACACCCAGCCTCCATTTTGGATGGCTCATAATGATGTTCAAATGCCAGCAAGTGACTCTTTTGGTTATTGGCCTAACAATGAAGACTTGTCAACAAACATATCGCATCATGGTCGCCCCAGCATGCAAAATACATCACGTTATCCTGGCCATGTTGGAAGTCAGGAAAGTGCTGCTGTCCCTGAAGCAGAGCAAAACAAGTTTAAAAGTATGATGTCTTATCAAGATTCGTATAAACACAAGTGTGCCGAGTTGAAAGCCAATGGAGTGACTCATGGTGAAATTCTAAGGAAAGAGCTGCAAGAACCAGCGCAAAACAAAGTTATGAAGCAACGTCTTCAAGCAGGAAGGTCTCTTGATATGAGCAGAGAATATGCAGGAAGAAATTGTGATTTGGCGCCAGGTTCCCACATACCAGATGCATCCAAGCCTTCAGTGTATGAAAGTTCAGTTGAATCACCGTACACAGGAGGGGATGAGATTGGCAAGCTTTATGGAAGTGTAAACAATGCAAACAATATTAGAACGGGTGCCACAAATTTTAATTCGTATCCATTTGTTAATGTTAACAACAGTTACAACGTGGGGCTCCCTCAACATTTATCACAATTTAGCTCTCACATTTCTTACAATACGGCTAAATTAGAAGGAGGCAATAATTATGTTAACAATTTACAGTATTCTAATGCAGCTTCAGTTGGGTCGTTTATTTCTTCACAGATTGAGAATAACCATAGCAACAGTTATGCACCTGCAGTTGCTAAAGTAAATGCTACAACCCATCACACAATGTCAAACAGTTGTATTCAATATAGCCCTAGTAAGAAAAACCCTGGTGATTTTAGCATCTCACAGCAGTCCACTACACATCCTGTTTCTGACGTCATCAAGTACAATTTCTCATCAAATCCAGGAAATGAACCAGCTTATTCCATGCTGCAGTCCTGTAACAAAATGTCAGAAAATGTTGCTTGTGGGAAGACAATGCAGATGATTTCTGGGCCTGGCTCTTGCGCAGAAAAAGTTGGTTCCAAGACTAACCCTTACTACTTTAGTAATTTACCCCACAGTGTCAACAACACTTATGCGGGAAGTGCAGGTAGAAACATGCAAATGCGACCACCATTCCGTTTTGATTCAGTTGATGTTGGAAAGGAGAGTTCCTCTTGTAATGTTTATTGTGACGGTGCTCGAGATAACCGTACCACTTCAAATTATCAATATGAGAACTCTCCTCAACTTCAGAATTCCAGTAACAATGTTTCTCCTTCAGCTCAAGTCAGCGATAGTTCTCCTATACAAGTTGATTCTCCTTTCGTGACTCATTCACCAGTATGTGTTAGCAGACCAATCAAGAAAAGACGTCCACGATCAAAAGGTGCCACGAGGAACGAACAGTCGCACAAAGGACCAATACTGGACGTTCGGCAGTATTTGGCCACATGGGACGAGGAGAGTGATGATGTGACCACGATGAATAGGCTGCCAGACGTCTTGTCTAATGGCAGTGCTGATGGGCTAATTGTCCTCAACGGCACCGGAGGCAGAACAGTTGATCCTGGGTTAGGGCTGGTACCAATGTACAATGAACTTGCAGATGATGGCAGTGAGTCCTCGAGTGTGCACTCAGAAAATGCTCAGTCGTGCCAACATGCAAGTATTGAAAATTTAACTGAAACAGTTGATTTACCTAAATCGGACGTACCAAATTTAGAAACTATGATGAGCAAAGATGGCAATAATGGTGGTGTGCTGGAGGAAGGCAATATTAATGAAAAAGTTGTAAGTGGTATATCAGAACGACTGGTATCACCATCACATCCTAGAATTAATTCGCAGTCCGTTGATCGTACCGCAAGTGTGTCTCCATGTGACAGGCAGCAGCACACTGTGAACTTGCAAACACAGTCGGAAAAATATTCTGGTTTGGAAAGTCATTACTTACCATCTGAGTCAAATAACTTACTTGCAGATAGTTGTAAAATTGAATACATGAATGAAACAAAGTCCCCTGTGGCAGTATCTGCAACACAGAGTTTTGATACAGCAACAGCATTGCTGTCAGATGATCATGAAACGTTAAGTTCTTGTGGTCTTGTTTCTGACATGCACATTACAGAGTCTGTGTCATTACCTGAAGAAAGTGCCTCGACTATGAATAATGCTGTGCCAGTTGGTGCTTCACATGTTGAAGTAGTAAAATCATGTGAGGAAGAAAGTTTCAAGTGTCCCTCAACAGGTGGTGATTCTTTTGGGAGAAAGTCAGAAAATGAAAATTCTTCAAGTGTAAATCAGCTTGGGCTAAATAGTACATCTGTTAAAAATGAAAGCAGTTCACCGCAGGTAATAGATCCAGGGACTTTTCAGTATGACGCAGATAAAACGGAGAGTACACTAAAGAAGGATGCTGGTAAAAATTTTCAGTGTGCGGATCAGCAAGTTGCATTGTATTCTGGCCGGGATGAAAGAACTCTTTCTGCTGATTGTAACGGTTCTAGTACTGCTTCTGAAAAATTTCTGGAAATAAACACTGGGAGTGTGTTAGCAAGTACCACATCTGATATTTTGAAGGAACATGAAAAATACAGAGAAGTGTTTATCAGTACAGATATACAGTTCCCAGATTTGAGTTATGCTAATTCAGATAATAGTGTTGATGGCGAGATGCAAACAAACAAAGAGGTTTTTAGTGAAGACTTGACTTCTTCACCTCTGTCAGTACATGATAGCTACAGTGAGAAACACACTGATCCTTCCTTCATCAGGAGTTTTGTAAATGAAATTGCTTCTAATATACCAAATTTTGACAGTCATACAACAGATCATCAGGAAAGCTTGTGTGGTAGCAGTCAAGTTCTTTCAGACAAGAAGACAGATGAAAAGAATCCTGATGCACCAGTATCTCCTAAATGTAATGTGCTCCTCCCAGCAGATACAGACATTTCGTCACAATATTCTAAAAGCGAAGATTATGGTAATGAAGTTGCTGAAAAGAAAAAATTACTAGACCATATTTCATGTGAAACAATTGCCAAGTTACAAAATTGTAATACAGTTATTACTAATGTAAACTGTCAGTCAAATTATAGTAATTCAGCTTCTGATTCCATTGTGGAAGTGAAACAGATTAGTGAAGAAAGTTCACAGACAAAAAAATCTGTAAGACTGAAATCCTTAAGATCACAAAGCCATGCTGGAAATAAGACAGTGAATTCACATTATCTGAGACAAAAAATTAAGTTGAGAACTAGAGAAGCAAAAAATTGTAGTCCTAAAAAGTCTGCACTGAAAACAGGAAATGTTAAGCATTTGATAAAGGAAGGTAAAAAGTTCAAACAGAGACTTAAAGTATTAAGAAAGAGGAAATTATTTTCATCCGCAGATGACAAAAATGTGTCTCCTGATTTAGTAATATCAAAGAAGTTACTTAATGATGGTGAAATTCAGAAAGTTAAGAATATTTCAACAAATCAACAAACATGTGGTGATGATGACCATAAATTAGAACATAAAACAGGAAATACTTTAGAAGAAGATGATAAGCTCAACAGTCTTGATTTGAAATTAGAAGTCAGTAGTAAGCATAACGAACCAGAAGTAGCTATGAACCTTGTTTTGGAGTCAGCAAAATGTGAAAATTTGTCTGATACCAGCAGTACATGTCCACAAAAATATGTGCCCAAGCCAGTAACACTAGACTGTATGCTTAGTCAAGACATTTGTGAAACTAGCAGGTTTGAAAATGAACCTGAGTCATTGATGTCGCAAACTTCTGTAGCATTTGTAGTAGATGAAAAGTATGGATCTTGCAAAGGTGGTCATAAAACAGATGAAGCTGTTGATTTGAGTATTTCCAAGCCAGATACAAACACTGCTGTTGATGTGAATATTAATTGTCTTCGTGTCGAAAGTAATTCTAAATCTGCTTTGTTCTGCGGTAAAATTGGTCAAGATACAAACATTCAAATGAAGAGTGCCATTCTAAATTATACGAAAAGTAACTTCACATCAAATAAAGTGGCGTGCCATCAAGCAGTTAATTTTGAACTAGGTGTTCAAACAGGTGATACATTTGCTGAGTGGCAAAGTCATGAAATATTGAACCATAAAGTAATTAGTTATCAGAAAAGTAAAACAGTTGAGGGAGGATTTGCAACAGATTCTGTGTTGAATTGTACCAGTGAATCGTATGTAGCAGCAGAAGTTGGGAGAAGTAATACACCGGTGCAAGAAGAAGCTTTAGATTTGTGTAAACGTGACTGCAAGGAACAAAACCAGTATGATGAAAAGATAAGCAGGGTTTATAATGTGTGCATCACATCGGGTACTGGTAGTCAAGGACAGCAGGATCAGTGTAATAAGTTAGATGTGTGTTCAAATGAAATGGAAGAAAATTTGAATGGTGAAACAGCGGGTCTCAGTCAGATGTCTCCACAACCAAATGTAAAGGATAAATGCAGTGTGATAGTTTTGCATGGTCAAAAGGTTCCCGATGTAGTGGACGTCAGTGAAAACAAAGTTTTGAGTGAAACTGTTGGGGCTTGTAATACAGCTGATTGTGAGAGTTCTGTAGAAGTGTTTTCAGAAGTTAAATGTTCACATAGTTGGACAGAAAATAGTTCAGTTGATAAAGTTGACAAAAATCAATTATTTAAGAGACCTAATTCTTCTGAACAGTCAGAATTATCATTGAATAATCCTAAAGGAACTCAGAATTGTACTCCTGATAACTGCCGAGAAAGCAGCTTTGAAAATGCATTTTTTACCTCTGCTAGTGGCCATTTGTCTGCAGAGTCTGGTGTCAACAACATGCTACCGGAATTAAGTGGTGGTGATTTAGATCGAAGTACCACCCAAAAAAAACAGAAAGGGTGTGCTGATTACAATAGCAAGATTGGTACAATTTATAACAATGAAGGAGTAAAGTCTTCAGAGTTATTAGATGATAGCAGTGAACATGGGACAGGTGTATCAAGATCTTTAGTTTATATTAAAAATGATCAAGTTAATGTATGTCAAGTTGATAGCTACAAAACAGAATCAACCTGTACTAGTGTTAGTGAAGATGGTAAAAATGTGATTGCAACAAATGATACTATACACTGTGTATCATCAGGTGCTGAAAATGAAAATATTAGTGATGGAAAGCATTTTGATCGTGGTTTTGAAGCCAACATTCCCTATGTGGTTGAAGATTACAAACAAGCAGACTTATCTGATTTAAATGTGTGCAAAAGGGAATCGTGTACATCTGTAGGAATTCAGAGTCGAAATGATGAGCTACAGCTGAGCAACCGTCAGGAAAGTGAACTGGAACAAGCATCATGGAATAAGAACAGATGCAATACACAAAGACATTCGTCTGAAAGTGTTCAGGATCAGATAGCTGTTTTGTGCACTAGTCTGGATCAAACACATTCAGACCTGGAAAGTAGCTGTCAAGAAGATGATAATGAGCTAGGAAAAAGTGTCAGTGTTGAAACAACTTTGAATGATGTTTGTTCTGAGCAGACTTCACGTAGTTTTGACTTAAATGTTGTAGAAATACAGAGACCTGTTGATATATATACTCAAGATTGCGGACGACAACAATATAATGACTGTAAAGAGGCCAGCATCATGATTGACAATTATGAATACAAACAGTTGAAGGCTCAGTGTAACAGTTTCCATGGAATGAAAGAAGATTTACTCAATCAAAATGATAGTGAACCATGTAACCAAGAGAAGAGTGGCAATTTGCAACAACCCACTTCAGATGATGGTCATGCTACAAAATTATTAAGTTCACAAAACTCAGAAATCTTGGTACCTGAAAAAGCTGATAGCAGGCCTATAGATTTTCGTTTTGGAGAAATAGATAAAAAATCTGAAGTGAAAGGGTCTGAATACAATAAAAATTCTCAGAAGCCACTTTTGGACAGTGTAAACATGGTTAAAACAGAGGTGAAAGGGTCTGAATACAATAAAAATTCTCAGAAGCCACTTTTGGACAGTGTAAACATGGTTAAAACAGAAACATCTATTTCAGAAAAATTACAAAATGAAAATAATGACTCACAAGATTTGTTTAAATCATTGTCAAAAAGTACAAACGTGGGTAATCCAGCAAAACACATTTCAGAAAAATTATCAGCTGAAAATAATGAATCACAAGATTTCTTGAAATCGTCAGAAAGTATAAACATGGTTAAACCAGCAAGCTCCTTTTCAGAAAAATTAACAAATGAAAATGACGAATCATATGTTTTGTTGAAATCGGAGCCAGAAAGTATAAATATGGACAAACGAGAACAATCTATTTCAAAAAAATATGTCGAAAGAAGTAATGAATTGCAAGATTCTCAGAAACCAAATATAGAAAGTGTAAGTGATGATAAACAAGAGGACTCAACAACAAAAAGACAACCAGATAAAAGTGATGAATTGCAAGATTCCAAGAAATCAGGGTCAGAAAGTGTAATAATAAGCAATCCTGAAGACACCTCCTCAGAAAAAATTGTAGATAAATATTATGAGTTTCAAGGTTCTCAGAAATCAGGACCAAAAAATGTAATT
This sequence comes from Medauroidea extradentata, assembly GCA_003012365.1. NCBI lineage: Eukaryota > Metazoa > Arthropoda > Insecta > Phasmatodea > Phasmatidae > Medauroidea > Medauroidea extradentata. The sequence continues at coordinate 33,693 of PNEQ01000127.1, forward strand.
ATGAACAAACCAGAAAGATTTAGTTCAGAAAAACTTGCTGATGAAAAGGAATGGCAACATTTGTCAAATTCAGCACCAGGAAGTAACAACATAAGTAAACCAGAGGTATCTACATCAAAAAAATTTGCGTATAAAGTTGATTTATTGCAAGATTCACAGAAATCAGATTCAGAAAGTGTAAACATGAGCGAACCAGAGGAATTCCCATCAGACAAATTTCCAGTTAAAAATGATGAATCACAATGTTCTGAGAAATCAGAGTCTGCAAGTATAATAATAGACAACCAAAAAGTCTCAACATCAGAAAAATTTCTAGATAAAAATAATGAATTGCAAGATTTGTTGAAATCAAGATCAGAAGGTATAAACATGGGTAAACCAGAAGCATTTGTATCAGAAACATTTGTTGATGGAAATAATGTGTTAGAGTCTTTGAAATCAGGGTCACAAGGTTGTAGTGTTAGCAAATCAGAAATATCTACATTGGAAGAATTTCCAGATAAAAATCGTGGGGTGCATGTGTCACGTAATATCCATGAAGTGAGCTGTGATTTTATTGGCAAAGATCTTACACATTCCAAGCATTTGGGTAACAGTAGCCTTGCAAATAAAGTGTGTATAAGTGTTGATGTTGGAGACCAAGATAGCATTGTTGACTTACGTTTTCAAGAACAGTGCCACAAAAATGGATTAATTACCTCATTGAATACTCAAAATTCTAAATCTGCTGGTTTGGTGTGTTGTAATAGCTTGACCACTAAAGCAAAATTTGAATTTGAGAATAATCAAAAAGTTCTTGCACTACAGCTTGCAATAAAGGAAGAAAGTGAAAAACTACTTACACTTAATGTTACTGATACAGAGCTTCCAGAACAGGCAGATCATTTGTACAGAAGTGACATGTGTACAAATGTAGATTTATTACAGGACGAGACCAAAATACAGAAACAAGGTGGTTGTCAGGAAAATGAAACTGTCTCTATGATTGTTAATGATAGGAAAGAGTTGGAAGTTACTGAAATGGATGGTGGAAAAATGCAGAAGCCAGATTTTAACTTCAAAAAGGTTGTTTTGGATTTTGATTGTGACGATAATCAGCCAATGTCAACATGTGATAGCTTTTGCATTACTCAGGCATCATCACCTGCAAATGTTCAAGATACAGTATGTGATGGACAGCCATCATCAGATAACACATTCCAGACAGAAAACTCTACTGAAAATATTTTAGATTCTAGCTTGACAGAACATGATCAAAGCAGTTTGCCCAAGCAACAAAGAGTTAAAGATCAGAGCAGTTTTGGGCTGGTAGAAAAGAGTTTGCATGATGAGACATCAAGCAAGACAAATGTTGAAGTAAGATGTATTCAAAAAGTAGGGGGAAACAAATTTGGAAACGGTTCATATAGTTCTTGTGGAGGATCATATTTCAGCAGTATGACCAAGTTGGGCGATGCCACCTTTATTGGGACTGTTGCCAGTGACCATGGTTTGGTACATTCCGAAAGCAGTGTTTTGCAGATGGTTGAAAACACTGATTCCAGTTCTAGTTATTTAAGTGGAAGCATTTCTGCTTTGAATAAAAATGGAAATGAATTGAACACATTACTTAACCATGGCAGGCTTGAAAAATCCCTTCCAACACTTACACAGTCTAGTACTGAAAAATATTTTTCAGAAAACAAAGAGACGAAAGCTAAAGAGTTTCCTGACGAAACTGTGCAAAAGCCACAACTTGTGCTGAGGGATGTTACTGCTTCAGCCAAAAAGAATGGTGATGTCACCAGAGTATTATTAGGTTCAAGAAGTGTAATGGAAAGTGAGCTGTTACTTGGTCCTCATTCTTCAGTGGTGATTAATGTAAACACAGAAAGTATGTCTGACAAGGATGTTGCTGTCCAAGTTGACAAAATCAGTAAAGGAATTGTGCCTGCTACAGGTTATGGCAGTACTTGCGTGCCAGATTTGCTGCACTCATCTTACAAAAATAATGGGGAGTTCAATAATCAAGGATGCAGTAAGGTAGTACATTCTTCAGAGAGCACTTCTAAACTTGTTCATAACGCAGAGTGTGGTACTGGATTAAGTGAAGATATTGCCAGTAGGAAATTGGTCAGTGTGGATGGTCTGGAAGACATTGAAGTTGGGTTGCCAAGCGATGAGGTTCTTCCTGATGCTCTTGCAGGTACTAGTAAAAATAATGATCTGATTAATAATTTTGCTGAAAGTAAAAATATGAATGGGCAGGAAATTACATGTGATACTGTTGCAGCAAGTAAAATAGTGGAGAATCAAATAACTGACATTTCAGAAAATGGTGTTTCAGCAAACACCTTCCATAAAATGTGTCATCCTGAGATAATGCAGTGCAATGCTAGCGAGCCTGACAATAAAACAGATGCAGGTCACCCGAGAACTATTCAAGTAAAAGAGAATTTCAACACATCGAAAACTACTGAACTATTAGAAAATGAGATAGAAGAAATTATATCACTGGAGGGTCCTGTAGCTCTGCCTCAGACAGGGTCAATTCAGCAAGATACAGTGTGTAGTTCTGGTGAGCAAGAACTGGAGGAAAATATTGTTGTTACTTCTGATAATCTTACAAAACTTGGAAATGGTTCTAACTGTGAGATGGAAGAAAATTCTGTTGCCGTAAAGTTGGTTTCCTCTATTGATGAGTGTAAAGATGGATATGAAAATTGTATCAAAGAGGCAACAGATGTTCCATCTACAGCAGTTTCGGCAAAATGTAACATGGCTTCAAATCTAAAAGAACAAAATTTTGATTCCTTTAGTGAGCATGCTAGAACTAAGACAACTGAAAATGATATGCTTAGGGAACTTCAGAATGCAGCTTGTATAGAAAATAGTGCCATTAATGATGAGCAAATTGCAACAGATTCTACACACTCAAGAAATACTAGTGAGATGAGTAAAGAGAGTAAACAAAAATCCTTTGATCAAGAACCTGTAGATAAAGTGGATGTTATTTGCCTAGCTGAAGAGAATAATGACAAAAGTACATGTATGAGTATTTTGTCAAGTACATTTGAGAAAAATGTTGAGGAGTGTGATCATTCTGTTGAGGCATCATTAGTATCTAATGGTGAATTAATTGAAGGTCAACTCATTATTATTCAAAACAACTATGACAATGGTGTTACTAACTCTATAAAAATATCAGCAGAATCAATGACAGTGAAGTCAGTCTGCTTAGAAGACCTGGAACATGATGATAATGAGGGAAGTAACACATGGCCTGTCATAGTTGAATCTGATGAAGCTACTGAAATAATTATTGCAGTAGCAGAAGGAACTACTGACGAAGTGAGTGAAAGTGAAATGCCACATCTAGAAATTGAAGCAGAGTGTTTGAAATCACCAGAAATGCCATGTTTAGAAGTCATGACTAAACCTTATGAAAATGAAAGCAGCGACCAAGATTTAGAAATGCCTGTTTTGGATGTTAACTCCTCAGATACCACTGAAGTTGTCACAGATGCTACAGAAATGCCTAAATTAGAAAGTGCTGTTGTTTCATCAGGAGCAGAAGTAATAACTTCTGTACATCCTGCAATCTCAGAATTTAGTTATTCTCATGTCACACCTACTGAACATGCTGAAGCTATAGATTTACAGTGGGTACAACCCTTTGAAAATGATTGTGTTTGTAAGAGGAGTGGAAGCACGTCTGATGAGAAAGATGTTTGTTTATCTCAAGAAAATAATCCACTTTTGTCATTACGTGATAATATTTTGTCCTCAGCAGAAGTAGGTAATATTTTTCCCGTAACAACCTCGGATAATGTAGAACCATCATTTCATGAAGCTGCACACATAATACCAGGTGATTCAGTTTCAAACTGGCCATATCTCGAAGAAGAAGTTCTGTCAGAGTTGGTAGCTCCAGATCCTGAGACTACTGTTCCACTTTTAGATGCAGCTTCAGACACATTGGTATCATCACATACTTCCAAAACATGTTCCCCAAACTTGCGTTTAGATAACTCTAGAAATTTGGGTAGTGCTGGACAAAAGTTTCATGCCAAGGGTTGGTCTAAAAATAGAATATTTCACTGTTATAATTATGAAACTCCCAAAACTTTATTCAGAAAGAAAGGTTATTTGAACTGGAACAGAATTTTCGCACGTTCAAAAGTTAATAGAAGTAAATACTTCAAGGCTAAAAAGAATAATAGGTCTAAAATTTCTCAAAGTTGGCCATATTTCAGCAAGAGGACAGTGAAGTGGCTAAAGGAAAAACCAGAAATAAATTACAGCAAAACTGTAGGTCTAGGTGTTTTGGGCAAAGAAGGTGACAGTCATGAAAAAATTGAAATGCGTCTTGCCCAAAAATGTGAGCAAGTGGATGGGACTAAAACTTGGTGTGTTGTTGGTTCTTCTGAAGTAAATAACGATAATGGTTGGCCTGTTATTGAGGAAAACAATAATGTTATGTCGAGTAGTGGCCTTAGCAATAGTGAGGAAAAAGTTCCTGTAGTCCTTGTGAAACGGCTCGTATTGAAGAAGTCAAATAATAACAGCAATCATGAAGGTATGCAAGAATACACTGTAAAATCTGCAAATACAGAAACCATTTCTCCTACTACTGTCACGGAACATAATTCAGTAGAAGCGAACAGTATAGATGATGACTCGTCTGTATGTGGAAGCAAAACCATTGAATCATCTTTTGACAATTTGTTAACGTCAAAAGAATGCTCTGTAGATATAGCATGCTCAAAGACCGTATCATGCCAGGCAGACCTAACCACTGTATCATGTAGGGTTTGTGATAGTAACGTATCAACAGTGCCTTCACCCGGGTATTGTAAGAAGCATTCCCCAAAACATATAGGTGATTGCAGTGAGCACATTTCAGTTGATGAACATCAGGTTAGTAACAGTGCACATCATGTGCCGAGAGTAATAATTAAACGGACTGGACCAGGCAGTGCCAAATATCAGAGTTTCTTACGTTCTTCTCCTGGCGGAAGCCAGTGGCAACCAGTTGTGCAACTTTTAAGAAGTAAAGTTTTAGATAATCTTGTTAGGAATGTGTTGGAAGTAGGTTCTTTCAAGAAAGTCATATCACTAAGCAATTTAAGGTTAGTGCTCAGGAAACGAACAAATGCAGCACCAGAAAGTTTGGTCGAAAGTGATGGTCAGCAGCCCCACGTTATTTCAGAACCATCACAATCTTCATGTGAGGACTTGGGTGAAGAAGGAGAGTTTAACATGGTCCATGAGGAAGAGGAGGAGGAGTCTGTGAAAAGTGAAAGTAGTTGTAAATATGTAGTTGTAGAAAATAATACCAAAGATACACGATTGACATTCCAAAGACAAAGATGTGATTCTCAAATTGAAGAAACACCACAGCAAACTGATGAACAGTGCATTAATGAAACCATGTTACTTCCTGCAGAGATGACCAGTTCGAAAGCCAAAGAAGATTTGTCGCCAACGGAAATGAGTGACGATCACCTTTCAAACAGAAATAGGGATAGGAAATGCAAAGCTGTCTTCACTTACATGGAGAGTAGTAGTTCAGAAGACTCTCAAGAAAATAATGAACTGTTGTGTCCTGTAGTCAGGATCAACAGAAAGAGATTGTCAGAAAATGAAGATAAAAGTCAAACTTTCAGTGAAGTTTGTAACAAAAAGCCGTTTCTTTGTGCAGAGGTAGAAGCAAGTACTACTGCTGTTGATATGCTGGTGAACTCTGGGAAAAGGAAGCATAGCTTTTCTGAGAATACAGAATGTACAAGGAAGAAACCTAATGTTAGTAGACACAACAGCAGCAATAGTGTTGATGACTTGTGTAGTTTTGACAGTAGTATAGGTGGTATAGAAGACAGTGTGAGACTTGGCTTCAGAGAGGGAGGCTGGCGCAGGCCGAGGTCTTTGAGGTGCAAGAACGTCGTTGCTGTCCCACAAGAAGAGAGTGCTCCAGATGCATGCAGAGTCTGCAGTTACGTTTTTGTGGATGAAGCGGACAAGGCAGACCACGTGAAGCAACATCCGTATCACTGCCAGCGCTGCCATCTAGCATTTCAGTCAAAGGTAAGCTCCAACATTTATCAAACAGGTTTAACTGCATGTTTTTTAACTTGGTTGAGCTCAGTATTTTATGTTTGTGCATTCTGCTGTACGTTAAGTTCCTTAAGACGCCTATGTACCGGAAGTTACATCCATATAATTTCCCACGTTTGATGGGCAAAGACAGGGGAGCGATAAGTTTCATCTTCCCACACTTGATGGTAACCGCTTTCTTTTCTATTCGCGAAGTGCCAAACTGGAGTACAGTGTTTTTGTTTTACTCTTTTTTTATGGTGTTTTCTAAACAGTGACCCTAAAATTTTACTTGTGAAAAGTTTGTAATAAAGTCCACATGATTTTAATGTTCTGAATAATGATTTTACGCAGTATTTTTGTAGGTACAGTAGTCTAAAAAATGTTTAGCCATTTTGAGGGGACCCGAAAGCTTTTTCATAACGTGTGTGCTGCATTTTAAAAATTAAAGTGACATAACTTCAAATGTGGATGATTTTCGTAGAAAAGAATTTCAGAAATAAATTTTAGCGGTTACGTGATTTTGCATGGAAAAGAAACAATGTGGCACGCTACATCTCCATTCATGTACTTGGTACATAGGCCTCTTAAATGTATGAGAGTCGTTTAGTGTTGATAAGGTGTGTGTTATATCACTGTTGTGAAATTAAATATGCTGTCCATTAGACATTCTTGTGTTAAAAGAGCATGCATGTTAAACATTCGTGCTTCGTGGCTGTCGTCATCAATTTGAGGTGTAGTAGACTAGTGTATCTTAATATTTGATTTGTCATTTGCCTTAAATGTTAACAGCATGGGAATATTTTCAAGGCTAATTCTTAATTTTCTATAGTTCAAACTACATTGCAGGATGTTTTGAATACTGCATGACCTATATATTTTTTTACTTAAGAGTCGTATACAGCAGGGGCTAGATGCCACTTTTGCTGTACGTTTAAAGATAAGCGACACGGTCTAGACTGGCTCGTGCGACAGCAATTATATTGCCTTCATGCACAGGGTGTGAAAACGGTGTGCAGTATTTTGGCCCTTGACTTTTTCATATGGGACTTTAAGCGGAAAGTGCATAGCAAATTTTTGTTTCAGTCTGTTTTTTTTACCTGGCAACAGTCTGAAAAAGCCATTTTATCCATTTTGAGTCGCCCTGGAACCATGTTTCTAAACTTTGTATCTAGAAAACAAAAATAGAGAAGCATAGTTTTAAGTGTGTTTTCTGTTCGTAGATAAGGATATCAAACACACATTTAGTAGTATCTCTTAAAAAATCTTTCTCTTAACACACTGCAACAATGTTCATGCGCCAGCTATATAGGGCGCTTAACTACTGAACATGTTCCAAATTATTTACCTATAAAAACACTTTGAAAGTGTAATTATATTGCCATTTTCAAAAATTAGTTATTATTGTGCACAATATTTTGTCTTGAAAGCTGTGTTTGAAGTGCTTAAAGGATGAAAGAACTGAAACATGCAACTTGTCTGTATTTACTTATTTTTTTGCAAAGTTAGCGCTAAAATGCCTTCTCTTAAACTTAAATTATGCAATTGGTGTTAACTGCTTGAAAAATTTCAGAAATCTATTATAGTGTGTTGACAAAATATATTTAAATAGTTACCAATAATTTTGAGCAGCAATTATACATCTGTGTTGATTTTGAAAGTCTATAATTTAAACTTGTTTCAAAATTTATCTGGTAAAATTAACTTTTTAGCGTGATAGTGTTTACTCTTTTGTAAGGAATAGTTACAGACATGATGATGTAGAAGTTTGTATAGTTTTTCTTTTGTTTGATCTCATTTACATTCACTAATATTTCCATTCCTGGAGATAAATAAAAATATTTACTTTGCAGTGGCTGATTATTTAAATTGGCAGAGTGACATGTTAGGTGCAGTGCAAAGAACTTTAAATGTTAAGTATTAAAACTAAAAAAATGTGTTCTTGTTGTGTTCACCCACGAAAACAAGAACACACTATTCAGACGAGGCCAGAATGAAGTTTTTATAACATCAGACTGTGTAGATTTAAATGTTAGTTTGAAGTTCTAGTACGTATTTGAAAACTGAATTTTTATGTAGCAGTATCTGAGAATGTAGGGTACTTTGTGGATACAAAGAAAACTATGATTGAAGTCTACAATGCTCTTCACTACACTCTTATGTCCAATAAAGCTATTAGTTTATCTCATGTTATATATAGGGCTAGGAAAAATTCGCGCGTTCAATCACCTGCATGCTAGAATACAATCTTATGCGTATTCAAGCCCCATCTATTCGTTCATTTTCTGCTGTCTGAGTGAGTAGCAGTTAATGGACAAATGGTAGGGCTTCGGTATGCACAGGATAATGGATTCTAGCATGATGGTCATTGAACTCATGAAATATTCCTAGCCCTAGTTGTATACAGGATGTAACAGAAGTGATGGTCAACAATTCACACATGGAAAGTACTTATCGAGAGTTTGTTACTTTCTGATGTTAGAAAAGGGACAAATGTGCTTGTTACAACTATGAATGTTGAATTCTGTTGGTATAAGATTTTATCAGTATTAATATTATGTGGTGTTTGTTTTACTATGATTACAGTCTTAACCCTGAAATTAAGGTAAACCACCCTGGATTCGATATGTTAAGAGTGTTCAAGTGCGATAAAATCATAACTTTATGTTTATATAAAATATTTAAAGTTTTGTAGATGATACTTGTGAGTACAGTTTTCTCTTGCGAAACAATTTTAACTCGCATTGGTTTCTCATAACAGTGCGTCAAAGTCAAAATTGGCATGTTTTGCTACCATGCAAGTAGTGAAAACCAATTGGCTTACGTAAGTGAAATAATTCACATTGAAATAACATGCTACGGGCTATGTAATAAAACATTTTCAAACAATCCCGTGAACAATTTTTGTATTTTAAAAAATTGCTGAATTTTCAATTTTTTTCCTGTACTTCTGCGATTTTTTTAAAAATTCAAAATACTATGTCATGGTCTTTTAAATACTTTATTGCATAGTGAATTATTATATTCAGGTAGGTCAGTTGGTTTTCGCTATTTGAATTGCAGCAGAACATGCCAATTTTGACATTGTCGCACCATTGTGAGAAAACTATGAAAGCTAAAATTGTTTTATAAGCGGAAACTGTACTCACAAGTGTCGTCTACAAAACTAACACTTTCATAAAGATATAAAATTATGATTTCATCGCAATTGAACACCCTTAAGGAAATCTCTTGTTAAAAATATCTGTCAAGCACAATAATTGATTATACGAAGAGATCTATATTCTAGACAAATTTCTTCACCTTCCTTGTGTAGAAATGTGTACAAACGAAATTGCAGTAGAAGATTTTTAAGTTTTGATTTTTAAAATAGGCATTGCAAATAACCAGTGATAAGATAGGCTATCTAAAATTCCTCAATTTAATAGTTGGTGTCCCTCGATTTGGTAGTACTGTACATATATGTAAAGCCAGAAAGTCTCTAGTAAAAATTTGAAGAATGTCTATAATACATAATATAACTGTTTCAAACCTTTGTTAAGGTTTTATTTATTGTAACAATTTATTAAACTCATGTAAAGAAAAAACAGCAGTTTATGTAAAAAAAAACTTGAATTTGTATTTTCTTTAGTTAAGCAAAAATATGAAAGTAAAGAAGAAATTTTGTAATGTGTACCTTTTTTTTTTTCGACAATGTGTATTTTAAAAACATTTTTTTTTACTATTGAATTGAGGTAAATATGGTTACGTTCATATTCCTCAATTCAATATCTCCTTAAAATATTTCTGAAGCAAAGGTTTTTTTCCACCAGAGTTATAGTATCCGTGCTCTTAAGAGGGCATGGTACATAATTCAACGCTAAAAGCATTAATCTATAACTGTAGGTTTCTTGAAGCCAATCTGCGAAAATTAAACAGTAGCAATCCTAGACAATAGTTTTAGCCAACGTTTTAAACAAAATTGTTTCCAGTGTTACGAACTTCTGAGGCACAATCTGTGACGCCAGAACGTCGTGCATTTAACTGCGGCGCAAGAGATCACACGTAACGAATTAGTAATTCTGGATAAAGATTTACTCATAACGTTGGCAAATACCATTATCTAGGATTGTCATTGAGTATTTTATTCATATTGGCTTCGAAAGAAGCATGGAAATCAATTGATATTTTCAGCGCTTATTTATCTACTATCCACTCTTAAGGAACCTGTTTTTAAGGTATCAAACCGGTCGAAACACAAAACAAATACATATTGCTCAATATAAAGCTTAAGAAATAAACTTTCTTGCTTGCTTTACTCTAACTTGAAATGGTAATTCTTCTCAGAAATAGCACTGGAAGTGAAAACAAAAATTTGTTTAGTAACTAAACTATACCAGGGTTGCCAACTGCTGCATGTAAAGGCATGGAGTCCGTAGATAATTATGCACTAGAGAAAAAATCACTATATTCAAGGAGTATTTTTCCGACATATTTAAGTTAAGCTTTCGAATCCTGGGTTTTTTACCTTAATTTTGTGCAGATAATTTTGCGGTAATAAAAAGTGTGTAGGTTGTTTTTGCTTGTACAGCAGAAAGAATTTTTCATTAATTTATTCATGAAAAGTCTTACCATAAGATGAAATGTAAAAATTAATCGTCTTTTAATTATCCTGGGTTTTCTGTTCACCATAGTTAGCAGTAACATGGGTAAAGTGCGCAACTCAAGTGTATTGTTATCATGTCTGGTTAATTCAGTTGACGATAGTGCCTAGTAAACATTTAAATTCTACTAACGCATAGTTTTGACCCATCTAATTTGACACTGTGAATTAAACTGCTCTGATCTTATTTAACATGTTTTTTCATAAAAACTGAGAAAATGTGGCATAATTACACTGAAATAAAAAATAATAGGTTAAGTATGTCATGTTCTAACATATCAGTTTTAAGTACTGTAGTGTGATGCAGCAGTAAAACTGCCTGTAGATGTAACTCAGGAGGTCACAATCAAACCTGTCCAGTGCTTGTCACACAGTTGTTACTTCATTAAGGGGCCTCCGTATCTGCGCTTCAAATGTGTTGCAAGTGTGTTACTGCTATTTTTTTATTGAAACTATTTAATGCACGTTACATTTGTATATCTATGAAAACACACACACTTCAAACTATGTCTCTATAGAGTTAAAGGTTCAGCATGTTTGTTAGAAACCTCATTTTCATGCTATTCAAAATGGCCAAAAATGGCTTTTCCAGACTTCCGTATCTCAAAAAATAACAACCAGATTTAAAAAACAGAAGAATAGAAACAAGCGCTAGACTTTGAACTATATTCTCCATAAATAAAATAATGTGGTCACCGCTTAAAGTCCCGTAGGAAAATGCATAATAGTGAAACACTGCATGACAGCTGAGTGGCTTGCGCGGAGAGGTGATATTGCATTACATACGTTGGTCAACTGCATTCTTACTGCTCCTGCCTCATACACACAAACACAGCCTAACTAGGGATGCCCCTTAAAAGCATTGATGCATGGGAAATTGTTAAACTGCACATCGTTACTTATAGAGTGGCCTCTGTTCGTACTTGTACGTGTCCTCACAACAAAATGTTTTGTATCAAAGATATAAAATTTTGGTAAAAAACATAGTGTCAATTTAGACAGCTACTGATTGGTCAAATTGATAATTCACTCAGTTATTGTGACATCAGTAGTATAAAACACATGTTCATGAGCCGCGTTCTGAAGGTGTGCGTGAACTTTGAAATTCCTCACAAACGCTTCATGGATGCATCTGCAAGTATCTATTTTGTCAAAACACGTAATGTGTGCCGGTAACTACAGTGGCCACTCTAAAGGGCACTACGCGCAGTTAAAGAATTTTTAGTTTTCCATGTACTAACCCCCTTATGACAGTCAAAATTCAATAGCGCAGTAGATATGTTGCTAGTTTTTCAGTAATGTGGAGTGTTAACTGATGAATTCTGCGTTACGTCTTTCATTCTTGATGCTTGTGGCAACAGGGTCAATACACACCTCTATCACAGAGGATACCAATGCAGCTAATTTTCTTTTGGAAATAAGGTGTAAAATCATTTCGGGTTATTTTTGGATTGGCTGTAACTTTTTTGTTAAAAAACCTTTACATCTTGCTTTATGCCCTAATTAATGTATAAAGTGATGTTAGAGTACCGGTAGAAGAATAGTGTGTTCTTTTGGAATTTTTGTAAGAGAGGTATACAATAATCTAGCCTATAGTCACTCTTCAAAACTCACAAACCGAATCGTGAAAGTATTGTATACAAATGTATTTATATTAATGTAAAAATGTTATGACCCATACAAACTTGACAAAAAAAGTTTTTACAGGATCCCTCTGGTAAACAGTCATTGCATCTGCTATGAGGTTATTTTGATTCTTGCTAAAGCTTTGTGCTCCAAATGGTTACAAATAATGTAGACTTCTTATACCCATTTGTCAGATGATGAAACAGACTCGATTTGTTTGTGTCTTGATTAGTTCTGTTAATTCAAGTGTTTTCGGTTATAGTACAAAGACACTCACCTTATGACAGACCACCAGTTATAAATCGAACGGTGTCTAAGCTTGTTGCAGCTGTATCTGTTAAGCTACAAAGATCTTTCAGTTTAGAAACGTGATTGTGAAATGCGGATGACAGAGATGGAAGTTATTTTCAAAATTTAGGTGGGCGGTATGATTCACTTACCGAGGAATATAGAAATTAAAAACTGTAGAAACTATAAATGAAAAAGTAGGATTTGTTAACTTACTATGTACTTAGAAGTTGAAGTTCAACAAAATTCCAGAATGAATTTAACACTAGTCATTGCTTACCTATAGTTCGATTAACCGAAATACTGAGCGAGAAAAAAGTGAACAAGTTTTGCGTGATATTTTAAGTAAAAAAGTGGGGAAAAGGGTGGCCAAGGCAATCATCATGAGAGCGCAGACGTTTTATGAAAATTACGAGCTTATAGTAATTTGATGCAGCTGGGAAGTAAGTTTGTTTAGCTGTTGGAAAAGATGGTTTAAGAACCAGCATCCAAATTAGACTTGTGCTATGTAATATGAAAGCATTGTACAGTGCATTTAAGGATTATAATCCCAGCAATAAAATAGGATTTTTAGAATTAAGGCTTGGTTTCAGTCGCCATATTGAATTTTATTATTTTTCGCTTTTTTGAAATTCTAATAAGAGTAATATTCAATATGCGACTGTACCACAAATTTTGTTTACTTTTTGCTGCAGTACATACATTGAGATATAGCTGATATCATATAATCTGTGTGGCAAATTATTTTGTATTCAGAATTTGCCCGACTGATTGCGACTTGACTGTAACTAGCTCAACTGTCATGCTTGTACTGTAGTGCAAAGTAAATATAATTTGTGGTATAGTTGCATATTTAACATTTTTCTTACTGGAATTTCAAAAAAGCGAAAAATAAAATTCAATATGGCGACTGAAACCGAGCCTTAAGACTTAACCACTACGTACTCGCAGGATCTGGTTGTATTCATTTTGTGTGTGTACAGAAAATACACCTAAATGTTAAACTCGTGCTTGTAGCTGTAAAAACTAAAATTGATTACAAAGAACTTTTGTGTAAGATAGTTTATTTGAATAATAAGAAGTTTGTTATATCATACTGTGAAATGTGTCCTTGCACTGAACAATTAAAACATATGGGCACATATAAACGTTGGTTATCAATTAACAGATGTAAACTTCTAGGACTTGTAACTTCACCTGAAGATCTGGATCTTAGGCATTTGTGACTGGAGTCTTAAGCATATCTCGGCTTCTGAGTTGTGGCACGTACTGTTTTTTGGAAATTGGACGTGACGTCAACTTAGAAGTATAGATATGCTTCATCTGATAAATTTGTTAAGTTACTGGGAAGTGTAAGGACTTAAAACCTCCAAGGAAATGAGTGCAGTATCATAGGTGGTTTCTAAGAAAATTTTACGCTGTAAATTCAAGACAAGATCTAAAGTTATCATAAAATTACCACTCAAGCTTCTCATCACTCGTTCGTCCTGTACTGGACGACAGACGATAAAATGTAAAGTGAAAGAAATTATGTGCTTAGTGATTCATTAGAGCACAGTAGTGTTGCCTTGTGTTGTTTTCAAAGGATTATCCTCCAACATTTAGTCATCACACATTGGCATAGTTAAAATGTTTTACCTTTTCTGACGGCTCTGCAGCACTCTTAAGACTATGAAAACTTTATCAACTTTTGCCACCATCAAATAGACTTTGGTTTGAAAGCAGAGTGGCATTTCTTTGCTACTTCCCATAGCACAGTTCTGTGTGATGGATGGTATGGTGAAGCTGTTGGGGTCCAAAACAAGTTACCAGCCTACAGAAACTATTTACACAGCAACATCAATAGAAATGTAAGAATTTTGTAGCATCTCAGAGGAATAACTCTTTTTACTGCTCTGAGAACACAGTAAAGGAGGCAAAATAATTCCTTCGTCCTCGATTTGACAATGCTATTGCAGTTCAACTAACGTAATATTTGCATGGTGTTGTACAGTTTTAGTCTTCAAGTTCGGATGATGTCCAATTCCTCTGTGATGCAAATGCTTCAAATCTTAAATCTTTACAGTATAGACAATGTTCTTGACATATCTCCAAGTAAAAATAAAATTGGATGGTGTATTATCAGAACTTCTACAAAGCCAAAGGATAGTACTATCTTTCCTGATCCCACCATTTGGAAGCAGATCACACAGCGAGGCTCCAATGTGGTGGTGCACCATTTTTATGGCAGATTATGCAGTTTCCACTTTGTCTTTCACTATCCTCAATAGGAGGGTACAAGTACAACTCTAGCACGTCCAGATGAATGTTGCTGATGTTTTTTTTTTTTTTTTTTTTGTAAATGTGAAAAGTCATACAACTTGTTTGTGCGTTTTTGTATGCTACTTTAGGATTTGGTGTTTGTGCAAAAGGTTTAGTGTGAAGCATGTCTTGGAGCGTGTGATTCGTATGCCGGAAACACAATGGCATGACTGACACAACACAAAGGGCGTAACACAATAAATTAGCCAATCAACATCAAGACTAATGTGATCTCACAGATGCCTTATCGTTGATTGGCTATCTTTTGCTGTTCACATTGTGTGCTTCACATCTCTTCTGTTGCACTAATGTGATTCTGACATTAGTAGAAAAATAGGAAATTATCGGACTAACCCAAGAGTAAGTGGTTCTACGTACTTAAAAGTAAGCGTACATATTCAGGTATTGATGGCTTTTTGGTGCATCACAAATTGCTTATACATGCAAATATGTGTAGGCCTCATTCATATGTATTATGTGCTAGGAACTTTGCACAAGGTTAGGTCTTTTTATCTGATCTCATATTCTCTCCAGAGTTATGTCTAAAGTTTAGGTAAGATTTTGGAAGTTATTTGCAGAAACAAGAATTTCATATCCTATAGTAAATTTATTTGGAACAATTTTAGGAAAGACTTCTTTCGCCATTGTTAAATTACAGGGATATTTACTGCTCTCATGGTTCCTAACAATAAGGATAGCAGGAAAATTGAAATGTACTTCCAACACAAGGTAAATTCGGGGATACCTTTGCTTGTGAATCACAATAGCAGTTTTGCAAACATGTCACAGTTAGACTACCTTAGGCAAGCATGTAAGAGGGTAAGTGGGAAAGTTAGATTTCACTATGGGCTTGCATCATATTTTTTTTCCACATGTTTACCACGTTCAATCTGCAAGACATGTAGTTGTGTGCTTTAATAGGATGGCAAAACCAGTAACAGATTGATGCAAACAGAAATAGAGTTATGCGTAGGTGTTGGCCATACTAGAGTTGATGATCTCTTGGTAGGGTTTTAATGAGTGCTGGTGGATACTGGAACTGTTTAGAATTGTGTACATGTCCATGGATGAATCCAGCGTGAAATGAAAACCTGATAGTGTCTGAATAGGATCCAGAAATATTAGATTTGTGATATTGTCTCCATGGTATCAAGAAGGCTTGCTGTATAAAAGTTCAGTTTTGTAGGCAACATATTCTGTGTTTAAGTACTTGACTGCTCAAAGATTACCCTTCTGACCAAATTTTGTGATTGTTAGTAGTTGGAGTCAAGGATTTTGTTTCTTTCTCCAGTGGTTCCTTCACTTGGACAATTTTTAAGGAAACTCCAGACATCAAAAACCAGTGTTGCTATTCCTACGTAAAGAATTGTAAGACTTAATAAAAGAGTTGCTGGGACAGTTTACTAAAGCTAAAGTTTATAAACACACGACAACTGCATATAAGCTGATACATTTTGATTTATATGGAGTTGGACTGTTACTGTCCAAATTAAAACTTGGGTTTGCTGCCAAGCTTGGTGTGATATGAACGAACTTCAAAATCGAAGATTCTTGCTGGAATGCTAAACATTTATGGTCCAAGACTACCATGAAATGTGTTATACTTAGTCCAATAAAATGTTAAAATAGTTACAGCGACTTCTTGTTTGGACACTAGAAAATTGTTGAATTAGCAGGAATAGTGTAGGGCAAGTATAGATATGTTTTAACAAGTTCTGATCTTTAGCCTGATAGAGCTACTGCTCATTTTAACAGGTTTGTCACGGTTGTCAGTTCGGACACACTTGCAACATTTCTTGTACAGAATTGTCGGTTGGCATTTGATGCAGGGAAGATGACTGAAGATTTATGACTTGCAGTGAAAATTATATTAATTGTTCCACATGCTAATGCTTCGACTGGCTTACTACATGTTTGGAATAGGATTTGTAATGCTTGGGTTAAAAATCAATGTTTATCAGGTGGATTGGAAATAAGGTATGCACCAAAATCAGGTTGCAGACAAGATTATGGATATATATCATAAGAAAGAAAACCCACAAGACTGCAGAAATATAAGTGCTATTAAATTAGAAAATGAAAATCTAAAAAATGAAATTAAAAGTAAAGACTAAGAAAATTGTGTAAAATATATAATATGCCTTATAGATTTATGTTTTCAATATGATAATATGCTATGTAAAGTGTTCCAGTAACATTTTTACTTCAGACAACGTAGTGAACATTGAGAGTTTTTTAAAACTCAAATTGTGCTGTGTAATATAAGTTGCCAGTTTCAAATTTATTCTTTGAAAGTTGTATTGCCACCAGAATTGTATGAATGTGGAAAAATGTTACGCTTTTAAGGACAATAAAAGCAAGTTTATTATCATTGGAATGTGCAAAATACTTAAGTTGTTTTGTCTTCAAATTCTGTATATTGGTTGTATACATCATGTAAATATTTTTTGTGTAGAAATTACGTACTGTAAAATAAAAATGTGGTTTTCAATTTCGGTACAGGGAACAAATGGTTCTATGATAGGGAAACTGAAATCTCAAAGAAATTGGCTGCAGCAAGTTGTGGGAACCCTGTCACTGTATTCTGCACATGTTGATTTTACCAATTCATGCCCCAGTGTGTCAAGTGTCATTTAATGAAGAAATTCTCCATCAGTGGATACGCATGTTTATGGATTGGTGGTGTCTCAATAGAAGACTTTTTTTTCTTGTAAAGTTGAGTAGGCTATCTGTCTTTAGTATTTAGTACATGTACGTCAATTATAATTAGTGAATTCAGTTTTGATTTCAGTTGTCAGTGATGTGAATTCTGCAAATACAGTGTATTACTGATGTTTTGGAACAATATTTAAGCCACATAGCTGTAATATGATTATTTATTAATTTTTTATTAGTTACTAAGTACATAGTGAAAAATCTTTGAAAATTTACATATATACAATTATTGTTCATAAAAACAGTGCTTCACACAAATAGAGTAGTTCAGTGAAGCTTTAAAGTATCTTATTTCAAGTTTATTTAACTTATCTGTGTGTTCTAACATTTTGTGAAAACACCATAAATATGTATTATCAAAACAATTGTTCAACCTATTCATAAAGCCTGAAGCAGTTTTTGAGTTTTCAGGCCAAGTACAGCATTAACTAGCAAATTGCCAATGTAGTCAATACAGTGGACAGTCAATGAAGCTTGCAAAGTGTCTTATTGATCTTG
This sequence comes from Medauroidea extradentata, assembly GCA_003012365.1. Lineage (NCBI taxonomy): Eukaryota > Metazoa > Arthropoda > Insecta > Phasmatodea > Phasmatidae > Medauroidea > Medauroidea extradentata. The sequence continues at coordinate 51,838 of PNEQ01000127.1, forward strand.
CCCAGAGAGATTTATGTTTTGAGGTACACACTATTTTTTTCACTATCATGCCTGTTTACAATATCATTTCTAAGGTTTTAGTAATTTTAGTAATTTATGCAATGCTTCAAGTATGGCTGATAATCGAGAAGTTGTTACTTTTTAATATTGGTGTGGCTGATAATCCAGAAATGGTTACTTTTATATTGTTGTCTGTATAATGTATCCAATTTCATATGCTTCAGTCAGGAAACATGGATTTCTGGCAATTATTTAATCACACATCTTTAGGCTAGAAGTCCATAAAATAGTTCAACAACAACTGTGCCTAAAATGTTGCCTATAATACGGAGTACCTTTCTTGAAGAATGAGGTTAAAATTAGCTATAGTTCTGTTAAGTAATATGCCTGCATTAGAGTAATTCTACATATTTGTTCATGATTGGATCGAAATCTGCAATATAAGTTTAAGTTCTTTTTAATTCATTGTATGCAAGTTCATCTGGTTGCTGTGGGCTAGCTAGAAACTTAAAGAGTAAATTTTTAAATTCAGTATATGTATAAACACAACCATAGTTGGCATGTTTTTTGGCTATTTGATTTAGAAGTGCCCAATCAAGACAGTGAAATTAGTTACTGACCATTAGTAATGATCTGTACTTACCCATAGTAAATGTAACATTTTCAGCACAGTATTAGATGATTAGGTACTATTACAATGTCTGTGGCTTGAAGTGTGTTGACTAGTGTGTCGGTTAGTGACCGAAGTAACTACATTTGAAATCCATAGCTGTGGCCACACAAAGAATACTTTTAATCAACTATTCATGTGTGTTTGCATTAACTTAGTCGTAATTAACAGATTTTACATAACACATGAAAATAAAAGGCATGTTAATAAATCATATAATTCATCAGCATAATTAAAATATACCCATTACTTTTTGCTATTGGTACACAGAAAAAAATTCAAGGATGATAGGATATGATGCAAGCAAACTATTAGCAGTGTTTCAACGAGCTCTATTTTCGAACATAAACATTTTGTTGAAAAAGCTAATAATATGAAATTTACATACAAAAATGAAGGTTTGTGTAAATAATAAGGCAATAAGTGAAACATTTATGAGAATAGTTTCCCACTTTATTTTTCTTTATAATACTGCTAGTGAAAAAATTACAAAGTGCCAAAAAGTTGCATAATAAGTGCCATGGCCATATTTTATTACAGAAACTTGATATTAAGAATCTAAAAGTTAAACATCAGTGTATTATCAGGGTACATCTAAATGTTACTTCAGCATTTTATATATATGTATACTGTGTACAGTCTACGAGAGAAAATTAAAACAGCAGTCTGTCATCGATTGTCTGCCACCATTAGCTTGTTCCTAACCTAAGTGTTTTGTATACATTGGTTAAACATTAACTTTCCATTTTCTAAAAACCAATCCTGTCATCTTGTCTTCATACTGTTCGCATAACACAAACACCTTTGATTGAATCCCTCGTAACTTAATGTATTTTCTTCCCATCACAAGACTTCACAACGAAACTGTAACTTGTGAACTGATAATGCGGCAACCAAGGTAAATAAGAGTCACTTGAGGGTGCCATAAGTACCTGATTATTTGCATTGTTCTTCCAACATTGACCTTTGTCAAGGCCTTGTTTACTCAACAGTGTGAGCTCTATCTGGCACGTGGAACAGCTACTTTAAAAAATACGTAAAACTTATTGTGTGAGAATTTTTTTACTGTTTACCTGGGGATGTAGAATGGTAGAACAATATAACCTACAAGATTTACAACAATAGAAGAATAAGACCTAAGAGCAAAGTATCATATAGCAAACAGCAATGTAGCGTGATGTACTGATCTTGTAACATACATCGGGATTGGTTGTTTAGCACAAAGAAAAAAGTGACCAAAATTCTGTTTAACTTCAGATAATATAATTACTGATGTACTGACTTAAATGGGTTATTCCATAGGAAATCATAAAATAAAAATAAATGTTTCGCCATTTTTGAGTTTGATTTAAGAATTCTGATCTGCTACCTTATCCATCAAATGCTAGTGCAGGTAGGATGCTTATGTTGTTGCGTGCAGATACTTGGAATGAATTCGTTCTTAATGCAGTGCTTGTTTACAATGCTGGAACTGGAATGGGAGCTTACCTCTGCTAAATGAATAATTGAAATTTTTAAAAGTAGATAGGTGAAAAATTACGGCCTAATCTTCCACAAAATACTGCTGCTGAGATGGAAAACACACATTGTCACACAATGAAGATTAATAAAGCCCCGTACTGTAAAAAAAACTACATTATGTTGTATTTGAAAAACAGTGACATTAAATACAATGAGAGCACATTGATTTGTATAAGCCTGTAGAAAGGCATAAACCCAAAGAAAAAAATACGTACAATAAACAGTAAATTCACTCAAGTTTGGTTACAGAGTAATTAGGCTGCCTCCTTATACATTTGATCTAAATGAAATTGAATTGGCATGGGACAGTAGATTAGCTGGAGAAAATAATGTCACTGGCAGCTTACCACTTACGAAACTTAAAAAATCTGACAGAAGCTTCAGTTTTGCCAATGACCAAAGAAAACTGGGCTGGATTTTGTGGACACGTGCAGCACGTCGAGGAAGAATATTGGAAGATGAATGGAATAACTGGACTTGGTAGACCATATTATTGGTAATTTTGGTAGTGACAACAGCGACTCTCGGCACTGGAAGTGACAAGTCATTATGTGATGCAGTGCCGAATGATGATAATGTTGAGAGAAGCGTGAAATGATAAGTATCTGTTATTTATTTATGTGCATAGTTTGTGTACACACTGGTATACAAGAACAAATTTTAAAATATCAAAGTTTTTCAACTGCATATTCTAGAATAAAACCTGTGGTGCTCCGTGCAGAAATTCTGTGTACTTCTGTTTGTTGAACTAGAGTTATGTATAAATGGTGACTTAATATATTAATATTACATCTGTAGTTGTAATTTAAAGCATGTGAAAATTTTGGAGTGTGAAGCATGTGCATTGGCTAAGGTTTCTGGTATTTTTTTTGTAGAAGTGATTAGAAATGTTTCGTCAAGTAAGTGTGCATAGTAAATATCTTTCAGGTTTCTTCTATAAATCCTAATTTCACAGTGCTAGGAAACAACATTGTATTCGTTGAGTCGAGTAAATCTTTTCGCTCTCTGCAGTATTGCACGCGCCCTTGTCTCTGACTTTCGTGACGTTACTGCGCCTCTTCCCAGCCACATTTTTTGTTGGGCTCTTGCCATCATTCTTGTACAGTAGTCATCAGCAAGCAGATAAAATTTTTATATGCAGATGTATACATTGAGGAATGATGTAAAATTCATCTCTTATTTATGATTCCTGTGTGTTATTGTGCATGTTAATTAAATATTGTGTATTTGTAAAATTCAAAACATTTTCAGACAAATACAGTTGTGGGACAGATACATTTTTTGTAGACAGGTGTTAATTTATTCTGTGTGTTGATGCTGTGTCACAGAGAGTGTAAAACTGAATTAGCAATAGCACTACACACATGATGTAAAAGCCCAGACATCACAACAAAAATAGATTTTTATTTCAATTTCATCTTGTATAGATGGGTTGGAAAATGCATAAATTAACACTACAAAACAAAAGTTTAATGGCATTTCTTAGTTAATTTTTCTCGTGTCAAACATAAAGTATGTTTGTTTGTTCATATAATTGAGTTATTACATCTACCAATCTACCATCCACTTAAGTATATGTATCAATTTTGCAAATTACGACACCATATTAATTGTTGATAATTACTTCAGTAAATTCGTAATTTTACAAGGGCAGTGATTTTATGATATCCTTCAATTTCACACAAGTCCAAATTTTGCAAAGGAAGCAGTTTCATGAGTTATATTCGTAACATTTAAAATGTGGATTAGCGCTGCTGATTATCCATACTTTAAAATTATCTGTGAAATCAGTGGCAAATTTTGGAGGGGGGAGGGGTGCTACTGGTCTGAAGCTTCCCTCTAAAATCGTGTTCAACATTATGTAGCCAAAGTATGTCCAGTCGCTTCAAAGAAACTGGAGTTTTGTTCTGTGATGATCCAAGTACGTTTAATGTGTCCTACGTGTATGTATGTTATTTTTAATGTTCTGTTATAGTAAACAACAACTCTTTTGAGATGGCTGGTATTTTTTACAATCCATAATATCACCTAAGGCCCCCAAATATGTTTCTAAATCCACCACTGTGTGGAATCACCCCCTCGTTGATTAGCATTGAAAATTAAAAGTATGTTTTAGACAGAGGAAGTAGCTCAGTGAAAACTGTTTTTATAGTAGGAAAAAAAATTCTGCGAAGAACTGTTTATTAAATAAAATTCAGAATTATATGCTGAACTATACTTTTCTGGTGCTGTACTGTACATTTTAGGACATATTGAAAAATGTTTTTCTAATACTTTAAGTATGAAGTAATATGTGGTCTTCTTAAAGAAAATAATACTAACTATGCTTCATTTAGAATGATGATTTTCTGCTGTTTAATTATTTTCTTTAAAAAATCTGACAGCCTTCCACCTTTGGCAATTTATCTTTTTATGTTATATTCTGTGCAGCAGTAAATTGATAACATTTTCTTTCTGTTGCCTACCTTGTTACAGTTCGCAAATAAATGCAATTAATTTTTTTCTCAGATACATCCTTCAAATCTGTGCTAGTGAAGTGGAGATGTGATTAAATGCTTGGCTCACTTTTTGGAGAACCTGTGTTTCAATTCCTGACTCTGGCCATCCTGATTTAAGTTTTTTCAGGTTTTTGTCAAGGTCTCCTATTGAATCTGGGATGATTTTAATTAGTAGCCCATGCCAATTCCCTTCCAGTTTTCTGAGTACCAAGGCCGTAAAGCCATCCTAGGACACTAGGAGACACCAAATAAATAAAATAAAACTATAGTTTCTCAAAAAAAAATTTTTTTAACATACCTGTATTTACTGATATTTATTTGTTTTAAAATGCAGAGAATTGTTAGCCTCCTGTATCAGATTTTTGTGTAAACCTACCATAGCAAGCATTTTGCTTGTCGCAGCACAATTTTTCAACAACACATTTTGTGTTAAATTGTGTTTCCAAAATAGCGGCAAGGTTAAAACTAAGGCATCTTACTAAGGGTTTTTTTTTTTAACCAGAACTTTGTTTATGAAATATAAACATGTTTTTATTGCCATTAATTTTCTACATTGTGTATTGTATTGAAAATCACTTGGTTATAGTTTAATGTCTCCCGTTTCCTAAAGGTGACTTAAGAGTTTTTGTTTGACGCGTGCTAGAGATCCATGAATTGAGTTGTGACAAATCACGTTGTTCCTATTCCTAATGGATAAGACTCGTTCTGCGACATCCTTGAAGTTATATTTTATCTCTGTGACATCAGCAAATTTACAATTCACGTTAACGTAATCAGCTGCATAATTTAGCATGCATAATTTAACGTCACCTTGCTATTCTTTGCCAAGATTTGTGGGGTGATTGACCTTATTACTACATGTGTATTTCAGTCAGCAGGATGTTGTTATAACTCAAATGATGGAGTGGGTTTTTATTACATTCACTTGAGTATTCTTTTACTTGGCTTGTCTCTGCTACTGTTATTCACCCTTTTCAGTAATATTCAACACCAAAGTTACTTCTTCAGGGTTTGTTATAGCTCCTAGATATAGGTGTCTAGTCGCTATGACACCAGAGTGCCCCTGCCTTATGCTTGGTCTGAACCATGGTCGTAGAAGTACAAGTCTGGACACTCGTCTATCTACCAATGTATTTTACTTGACCCCCTTGTTGTTTGGCTGCAGTTCACCACGTTACCGAGAGTGTTGTGCGTCTTTGGCGCTGCAGCCAGGACGGTTAGGCTCAAACTCCGCCCACTTTTTTCCAGTGTTTACAATATAAAGTATATAAATATTGCTGGAGCCATGCTTTAGGATTGTGAGCGAAGGAAGTATTTCATAAATAGAAAAAAAATAGATTTTGATAAATTATTTACCTTTATAAGTAAAAACTGCAAAAAAGTGTGAGGGAAGTGGGCGGAGTTTGGGCCAGACCGCCCTGATTGCAGCACCAAAGACGCACAACAGTCTCGGTAACTTGGTGAACTGCAACCAACAACAAGAGGGTCAAGTTTCCAGGCAAGTGTCCAGACCTGTTCTACGGCCGTGGTCTGAGCATACTCACTGACGTCTTTGATTGTTAAAAAATGCATTCTTCATAACTTATAAACAACCCAGTCAGCAATTCTGCTGCTGCTATTAGTTATTGCTAGCCAAGTCAAGTATTATTCTCTATGGTTTTTGATGGTTTTTTTGTGTGATAGCAGTTTTTTTTTTTTTTGTGATTTTTATGTTCTTACATTATGTACAAGCCAATAGCAAATAGCAGGTAATAAATATAACTGCGTTATTGTTGTTTATTTGTGTCCTTGTAAGATTAATGTTTTAGAGGCTATGTCGTCTGTTTAATTTTTGCAATAGTTATTAATTTTATGTCCTAAATTAAAAGTCAGGGGAATTTCTAGCAATGCCTCGTTACAGAAACATTACTTTTCACAATTCTGGGAATATGTTTGTACTTAACTGTTATTAGATGTTATTTGGTTTTCATTAAATTGCTTCTTAATTATCTTAAATTTTTTATTAAGTTATTGTGTACTGTTTTGCTATCATACTTTACCAGTTCAGATATGTGTGTAATGGAAAGTACGTACAGTAGTTTAGCCCACTGTTGTCAGATTTTCAAATAAATCTTTCTTAAACCAGGAATAAACGAAGAAAAACTGCATAACATGACATTGACTTATAAAGAGACACTCCATTGTTTACTACATGACTGGAGAAAGTTGTTCATCTTAAACAAGATCCAGACCTTTTTGCAAATTAATTGGATTTTACAAAAAATAAATAGTTTTTATATTTTTTAGTTTTATTATTTGTGATTACAAAAAATGTAACAAGTATTTGCCTTTCTTAAATGTTAGTCAGCAGATTTTAGTTGCTACTTTTTTTTTCCTATACAGATTTTATCTTAATAGAAAAATTTAGTGGTAATAAAATATTATACATTAGCATATTTCTTTCAGCTAGTTGTACCTAAATGTTCGCGTAATGTTCTTACATTACTATTCAGTAATATGCATATTAGTGATATTTCACTACATGATTCTTTCTTAAACTTTTACAGTTCAGTGTGTCGGTGAACGGTTTCTTAACCAATAGCTGTGATAATTTATGGCAAAAACCTTTTTTTTTTTTTTGTTGTTGTTGTTGTTGTTGTTGTTGTTGTTCCTTCTGTACATACAGTTCTGTCATTACTGTACCTGTTGAATGAAATTATTGTTGCTTTGTATTGTTATCCAACAAACTTGACCTATGTCTGCTCTGCATTAAAATGTAATGAGACAGACTATTTACTATTTTAAGTACTTTTCTTAATGTTTATCAGTTTTGGGCTCATTTGTGTATGATTGCGTGAAATATGGCAGCCAACATCACAATACCTTTTGCTCATTTATACAATAAATATTGTTGGCAAACAGTGTTTGTGAGAACAAGTAGGTACTTGTATTGTCATAAAATTCTTAAGGAGGTTTGAAAACTATGTATTTACTGGCTTAAGACTTGTACTACAATGAAATAGTGAATTTGCGTGTGTAAGTCGTGAACAGTGTACTCGTCTTTGAAATGGACGGCCTCCGGGTAAAAAGTAACTAGTCTTAAATTTCACTTTTTTCAGGAGAGAAAAAACTGCCTGGTAAGGAAAAAAAAGCAATACATAAGTTTTCCTTCATTACTCTTTTATTTACCAACTCATTCACCTATTAGTAGCAGAACTTTACAATTTCAATATATACTTTAGAGTTTATTTGACTTGTTTATTTACGGCCGTGATCTCTCATTTATTTCAAACCATTGCAAATAACTCAAATATTTTTTAACCAAATGCTTTGAAAACATTTGAGTCAGTGTACAGTCATACGATACACAATTTTGCCAAAGTGTTTTTTAAAATAATGTACCATTTGCGAGCAGAAAATTTTTTTGCTTCATTTCGGCTTATTTTCACAACAAAATGTGTACTACTTCGGGGGCAAAAATCTAAAAATCAGTGTGGTGTATTGCAACAGAAAAATTTATATACAAACGATATATAAGTGTTAAAATTGTGAAAGGAATTTTTGATATATGTATTAATTTGCGTTACAAAAAATATTTTCGAAACCACTGCTAAACTAGAGAGCGAGGCCTTAAGCACAGTTCCTACTCTGGCTTGTTGCACTTTACACATCACTGGAACTCTTTAAATTAGCGTTTTGTGGACCTAATTTCTGTTGTGGCAACATTTTATGTTATCTATATTCAAATTCTATTAATACACAATTTTCAACAAATTTCGTAACATTTACATTTAACGGTTTTGTTTACAAGTAATAAAGGAAAGAAAAAACCTTTACGTTAAAACATAGTTATCCTCATCTGATTCACAAATCGGATCAGTGACATTTTTCTCCATTTTCAAGTTTTTATAAAACGTAATAAAAAACAGGTGGGATGTTTAGTAACGACATGAGATTTTTTCTCTTCAGAAATTGGCACTATGTCGGTGTAACGCTGTAGCGGCTTCAGACGAGGATGAGATTGCTGGTGATGTGTCACATCAATGGCAGAGAATGTGTCTTCTTCCTTCAGAGATGTTTTATACAGCACTTTAGTTGGCTTATCGAGAACGTAGCGCAGCCATTTTACTTGTTGCCATAGAAACTTCTCGCCATCTTCATTTGTATTTCTATTCTGGGAAGTGATGCATAGTCAAGGAAGTCCTCCTGTGGAAGCTCAATCACATTAAAGTTTCTACTTTTTAGCAATATAAATTTTTTACACCTAAACAAGAGCAGATATCAAAAATATGTCGGGCTATTTTGTTTATAATCATTTTCTCCATGTTGCCTGATTTTTTCAAAGCAATAAATACAATGGTTTTAGCTATTTATGTAATAAACAAAATTCTTGTTAATTGACTCTTTATTCGAAACCGTATAATATCTTGAAAAAATTAGCTATCACACCGAAAACCCTTTCAAACAAAACTGTCAAACAGATTTTTGAAATCTGCTCTCTTTTAAGCTTAAAAAAATAATAATCGAAAAAACTGTAGAAATCAAAGAGAATGGCCTTAATGGATTCTTTTTCCTTTCAATTTTGATAAGCTGTGCCCTGTCATGAGGAGGACTGATTTGTGTATGGTACCTTTTCTTTGCTTTCTCAATCAATGTATGATCACTATCCCATTCCATTCTACTGTGACCTGGAACTATAAGTTTATGATCCAACACATCAATTTTCCTGCCAAACATAAAGACACATAGCAATAAATTGTGTGTTCTTATTCTGTCCTGGACGTGAGTCGCTGTACAGAACATGTTTAATTTCTTCAGGAAGGTTCAAAATTGCTATGCACACACACAGTGGCAGGATTTACCTTCTCTAACTGCAACTACTGTCATTATTACCAGGGCACAATTTTTTAATGTAAAAATTAATATAAAATATAAAAGTTGATGGGAAATTATTAATAATATAACTTCCGTTGCTATGAACAAGATGTGGCTGTTTTTTCAACCATTACTATATTATTCTTTTGATTCTTGCTTTCTGTAGTAACATCATTCCTAACTTAGACTAGGCTCACTGCATCACCGTTATTTTTTACACAATTGAGACTGACCAACTTTGTACCGCCGAGGTACAGCCAACAAAATCGTGGCCAACATAAAACGGTTTACAATAATGGAAAAGAGTAATAACCATTTCTTGAAATTAAAAAAGAAACTTACAATTTTCTATACCTACTTTTTTTGGATTTGTGTATTAGAACTGCTGTTAAAAGGTATAATTGTGTAATATTTTGTGTCACAGTTACATATTTCACAGATATATAAAATATATTTAAACGTATAAAAACTAGTTAACCATAGGTTATGCAGAAGTAAGAATGTATTTCTTGAGTACTCGTTTTGTTTACTTTTTTTGTAGGATAAGTACGTGTCCATCACTAATGTAAGTAAAAGGAAACATGTCAACTTATTCGCTTTTCTCTTTAAGAAATACTTGTTTTCTACTTGATTCATTTTTCACATTGCAAGATTCTATGTTTACATTTCTTTTAGACTTATATCCTTTTGCCCAATAACAGGTGTGTAAAATTATGATTTATTCATGAAATTAAAGTGGTGGTCAGGAAGTCCTACAGCTGGCAGAAATTGTAATATTTTTAAATATTAAAACTTAGGGTGAGTATGTATTCCTATATTGTCCCTCCTCTCTGTTCTAGGGGAGGGACAGTTTCCCCCTGTCCCCTCCTCTCCGCTGTCACACTGACGACAAACAATCCAGTCTACATAATCTACTATTGTGATGCTACTGACATGTTATCTTTTTGTGGCAACAGTCTCGATGGATTGTACATATTGTGTGTAAGCTGTCTGAAATCTTATTCATTTTCCAAAGTTTTGTGTTAAAACTATTGTCAATTTTACAATGGAATACAAACTATGTTATTTACTAAAGTACTGTATTTCAGTACATAATCTGATAATAAGACATTATAGGCTCATCATTAGTGCCATAGTGAAATTTGTTTTTGTAGATGATGTAACCTGTACTTGAAGGAAAAGGTTCAATAATATTACATTTATTTAGCATTATTCTTTGTTAAATTAACATTATTAGTACTGCTAATTTCTGATGCAGAGTTCAACATTTATTGTTTTTCATGGAAAACACTTTATAACTGGGAAGAAACATAACTTAGCTATTCTGTTATTATATTGTCAATTTCAGAATTTGAATTCCACAACATGTATGTATTCTTAGCTGTCTAGGTATTACCGGTACCATACTAGTGTTTATGTGGCAAGCTTTTCTGACTCTCATTTATAAGCTGTGTTCAGTGTTCTCTAGTGTATTATTTTTTATTTAAATAAAATTATAAGTTTGTAAGTTATGTCTTCTACTTTAATTATTAATTGCAAAGCAATTGCAATTTTCTCTCTTCAACTTTTTGTTACAATTAAAAGTTTTAGTGTTTGGAAACTGTGGAATTGCAAGGTTTTTATAATTTTTCTTGTGGGACAAAATGGAAGTAAAAGAAATATTCTCACATTATTTCTAAGGTCCTACTGCTGCACTGGCCTGTACATTTGCTTGCTGGCTAGGCATACTGGTGCTACAGAATTGCGAGGTTATACCTTCATAGTTATCAGCACATTCATGCATGTAACAATATACATAACATTTATGATGCTGTTAACTTCTCCAGTATCAGGAACCTGTAGCAAAATAATGTGCCTTTTTTATAGTCACAATATCATAAAATTCCAAGTTTTAGTTGAGTGTTTCCTGTAACGTTGTTATCTACTTGTTTTTCTTGGTAAGGCATGTTAACGTCTAGTGTTTTTGTGTCTAGGCTTTTGTTGTAGTTAATTACTGTATCAATGCAAAACCCAGCAAATAATATGGACAAACGGTTATATTGTCATCCTTTCTTTGTAAATTGTATTTGTAAGCAGAGATAACAGTTGCCTCAATTTACTTCATTAAAGTGTGAAGCTTCACATTAATGATTTTATTTTGTAGACGGTCTGAAATTATGCATTGGAATAATTCTGCATATGTACTGTAATTTGTTAACAGTTGTCAGCTTAACATAGAATTGTGTGCCCTGTATTTGAAATTTTTTTGCACAGTACATTTACTGTACAAAATATGTAATTTGATGCTTGTTATATTAAAGTGTACAAAAACATCGTAATTTTGAAGGTAAATTATGTTAATAAGTAATTGATAGTAAAATTATAAAATCGAGTGATTTAATTGTAATGTAATGTTCAGTTGAACATTTAATTTGACTGGCATTAATGATGGTGTGAAGCTGCAAGTTTTTTTACGAGCACAAAGATTATTCATAATATAAAATACACCATCCATCCAGTTGGTGCATTTGTGGCAAGTAGTAAGAAACGAATCTGCACCATGTTCTGGTATTCTTTTCAAAATGTAGTTTTTCTTTCAGAATGCTTTGAATATTTCTACTCCTTTTAGGTTTGATGTAATACAATACAACCTTGATGACTGTGACATTTCCCATGTGTATACTTTTCCCAAATGCATCATCCATTCAAAATTCCTGTATAAATAATGTTAAACTGGTCTGCATGGATTTTTTCTCTCATGTTTATTTTGCCTGCATTGGTTATTCGAAACAACTGAAAATGCACAGAAGATTATCCACGTCAGTTGAGTCAACAACACAGCACAAAAGTTTGGTGTAGCATTAAAATGATAAGACTCACATTTTGGAGGGCCTGGGTTTGATTTCTGGCTCTGGCTGTTCTTATTTCAGTTTTTGAAATGTTTCCCGAAATCGCTCAAGGTGAATGCTGTGTTGTTTCCTCAATGAAGACGTGGCCTATTGTCCTCTCAGTTACTGTTCTTGTGTACATTTGTGTGTGACCATCCGTAATGACTTCACTGTTGATGAGACCTAAAGCCCAATAAAAATAAAAAACTTAAATATTACTGCACAAAATAATGAGCGTTAAACTGTGGAACAATCTAATGTTGCTGCAATTGATATTTCTGTTTAGGTTCTGCAGCAACTTTGAGATTATTATTATTAGTGAAGTTTCTATGTTAATTTTTATTCTTACTGTAGATGTAGAGTAGATGTCTGTAGAGTAGTGCACCCAACTGTACTATATGCAAAGCACCTAAAAACTGTTACCAAAACTAAAAAAATTGTTAGTAGCGTATTGTTAAAATTGCATGTGGCGTGGGAGGTTTGTGATTAGTAACTATAAAAATAGCTTTAATTTTAATTTTAACCTTAAAAAATTGAGTATTCTTTATTTTTGGCAAAATAAAAGGCGTATTTCCGTTATGGATGATTCAGGAACAGGAGTTTTCGAAAATAACCTTCAAGTTTATCCGTTACAGTAACACCCGTTTTAGTAAAAACATTTATGGGGGTGAATTAAAGGATTGGTATTTCCTTGTGTACAAGCATAGAAATTATTGTGCCTGATTAACTTAAGGGGCCGGTTCATGCGTCGAAAATCGTCATTCTTGCATTTGGGTTTTATGTTGTTAAAATATGGTGAAGGGCATCGAAACAATGCTCCCCACCACTCCGCTGGCCTGTATATAGTCCCATACCACTGCGGGAGGCATTCAGTCGTGGAGAGACAGTCAGACGGGGAGGATGTATTGTCCTCTTCTCTCTCCCCTGGTACCCAGACACGCGAGTGGCGTAGCGCCTTCCCTTTCCCCTCCCTCCCGAGAGCCACGGGGCAGGCTGCCGGCAAGGCGATGTTGCCACGTCGCAGCGGAGACATCACCCGCCCTCAACAGCTGGCCAGGTCGCTCGTCCCGTCTCTCAGGCTCGGCCTCCACGTGGGTAACCCACACTGCGCGCGCTTCCCTTCACAGTTTTCCCATGCGGTCAGTCCGTCTGCCACTGCAAGATGTAACTGTGCATTTTCAAACATC
>PNEQ01000128.1:0-33124 GCA_003012365.1 Medauroidea extradentata
ACATCACCAAGTGGGGATCTATACATAGAAACAATGATTAACGACAAGCCATTTAAAATAACACCTGCAAACTCTGCATGCTGTTCTTCACAGTACATACTCAGGTCAACGCTGGTGAATTTAAGATCCCTGTTAACATAAATAGATACACCCCCTCTGGAAATAATCTTTCTGCTGAAATGAGCTGCTAACTCAAGTTTACCAATTATACAATAGTAACCAATCTCATCATCAGTTAATCAGTGCTCACAAAGACACAATAGATCTAATTTATCCTGATGGCATAAATATTCAAGTTCATGATTTTTATTGCGCTGACATTGGACATTCAAGGTACACAGTTTCACACCAATAGAGGTAGGCCTACACTCATTTATATTCAAGATGCTGGAAAATGCTTTCCCTGTTTCCCTAAAAAAACCCTGCTATTCACTGGTTTTTGCGGGACAAAAGAACGAACCAGAATTCCTTCAGGAGAAAAACGCCCTGTTTTGGTGGACAGCGCAATCATTCTCCATGACAATACAAGACCACATAAAGCGGCGTGAATGACGACATTGCAAATGCTGTGCGGCAGCAGATGACCAGATTGCCACATACATGGGGAGGAATACAGTTGCGTTGATGGTATTCTGCGCCTCCTACATTGTTGGCAGATTGTTTTTAACGTAGCAGGGGACTACTTTGAGGGCCTTTAGAGTGTGTGTGTTTGTTGTACTATCAGGAATGTGGAACCTCCACTCTGTTCTGTCATGTCCCCTTCCATAGTAAATTTGTGACATACTCGTACAATGTTGTTGTGTTCAATGTCCATACACGTCGTTCATACCTTGTCCTGTCATGTGCCTACAGCTCCGCTGCTTCCGAGCGTCTAACGCACAGGTAGGCAGCGCCCTTAAAGTCTACTGAATTCCTGAATTTTTTTTTTGTAGGTGCTGAAGGCTAGTAGGGCATTGAATGATGAAATAGTTCCTACCTTCGTAAATTTACACTGTAAAGCTGTGTGAAATAATTGTGTGAATGGTTTTTCAGAACTTAACGGTACGCAGTCTTGGGTTATAATGAGTATTTCAAGATGTAACGGGAATGTGACTTTCGTAATTGATAATTGTCAGTAGAAAATTAAAATTGAAGTTTTTTTTCCCCCCAACATTATGTACCATTTTGTTTTGTCTAAGTCCACAAATCAGAAAAATTAGTTTTTTGTAAGTTTTCATGTAGCACTCAGATAGGGCATTGTAAAATTGTAGTTGCTTAAAAAAAACATTGAAACCTATAGGCAAGTAAGTACATGTGAAATTCTTTTTAATGACTTCATGCCAAAATAATTTGACTCACTTCCTTCTGCTTGGAATAATTTTCTTTCACTTAATGTTGAAAATGAACCAGTTTTTGAGAAGCTGTAATAAAAGAAAAGGCAAAAATTCAAACATTTTTGTGAAACATCATAATTGTGATTCTCACTGCACCATAAAAAGAGGTTTAAGCCTGAAGAAAAACCATCTTTGCAGTATTATGTATTATATCTGCATCACTTGTATAATGTGGCTTTTGCAGGTATGCCAAGATTTACTGGACTGCCTGTGCTCCACCACTCATTATATTGCATCTTTGTGCTCTGTGGATTGTATCCTGGTGCAGAGTGTGCCTGGAAATGTGTCACTTGTGCTTGCAGAAGCTTTCAAACACTGCAGGCAAAGGTAAGGTAAAAATATCTAGTGAAATTTTCTGTTATGTTAAAATTGGGACAAATTTAATACTGAAAGTAGATTACATAGCAACCTGTGTAATCACGTCTTAAGTTAACAGCTTTCTTCATGCTTCTGTAATCTGCATGTATTGTATCAACTCCCCCTACCCTATGTATAAACGATGAACCTTAAGAATAGTTTTGTAATATTTTGGAGGGTTTTTTTTGTTAATGAATTAACGATTATAGTAAGTGTATTGTACGGTATACTTATCATGGAGGAGATATGCTTAGTTGGTACATAAATGTAACATTTTTGTTTAACTATACTGTAAAGATTTTAAACCTAATAATAGCTTGTGTAAAAAGTTATGGCTAGTTTATAAAATTTTTGTGAAAATTACATTGCATCTATCAAAAAAATTAAGTAGAATAAATTTTTTTCTGCGGTTCTTGATTATTGAGAAATTAATCTTTTATTAATAAAATTTTAGCAATGAGTTTACCTACAATTAACAATTTAAATGGTTGATAGATTTTGTACTGCATAAATTTTGACTCACCAAGAAGAAGAGATTCAGTTTGGAACAGTTAAGTACGTATGTATGGTTTACTACCAGGTGATGCAAAATTATTTAGAAAGTTGGTTTAGTTTCCATTAGTTTTATTAGTATTTTGTTTACTCCAGCTCACCATGACAGCTGTCCATGGCTCCTTTATTCATTCTTCACATACATGCTCTGACTGATGGAGGCGACAAACTACAGTACATTCTTATTTTATTACTGCTTTTCTTAACTTGACTGTTCTCTTTATACTGTAGTTGTAAAGGCTTTTTGATCAGTGTAATAAGAATACCTGTTTCATTTTGTTGTCTGAGTATGCACCAGTGAAAACAATTAGATGCTTTCTTCAAGTTGAAGATTTTAATGTCATGCTGAATTCAAGCATCTCTTCATTGAATTTATTATAAGTTGAATGTTTAATTGTACCATGAGCTAAAATAAAACACAGGTTTATGTACAGGAGTTTAGCAAAAAAGCTTCAATTACTGATGTACACAGGATGAGTCTGAATGGAGATTGTTAATTTTACGTTACAATATAAACATTTTTCTCTCAATTTTTAATTTATAGATTACTTTATTTCATCCACCTATTGGTCAGGTTTGACTTTTATAGAGAAACTCGTAAATTCATCAATTCTTACATTTATTTTCAGAAGCTTTAAAGGTGATAGGATACATTTCACAACATCCAGCACCGGTCGTACACAGCTATTGCAGTTTCTCTTTAAACACAATTAACCTTTCGAGTGATCCTTAGCTACCATGATTTTCTTGTTTGCCGTCGGGCTTACATGGTTAATTAAAGTTCAAGCCAGTTATTTGATAAACAGATTGATGAAGAAGGAAAAATTAAAACTACTGGTATTTGCTTCCCTGTTTCATCCCAGCAACCACCATCACCTCAGTTGTTCTGTAAACTCAAATATCAACTAGGCTATGTTGAAAAATTTGTATGCTAATAATGTCATCACACTCGAGGCCTCCTTGCTCATCTCACCAACACGTGACCTCCCTCTCGCGCCATCCGTGCACGACTGTTAAATCCTGGACGGTCATGGTAGCTAAGGTACCCCTCGGCGGAGTGATACAACAAGATCCAAATCCACCAAAAACAGCAAAATTATATTTAAACGTGTAGCAAAATGATTCAAATATTGAATCTATAAATTTTGCGTCAAAATAATAATGAATACTGACACAAGTACATTAATTGGGGAAAAAGATGCACATCAGCGGAACTACTTTAGCGGTGCAATACCCTAAGCAATCCTCTGAAAAGGCTGACCAACATGCGTCAACAACCTGGATCATGAAGAAATTCCATGAAGCATGCGATCAACCACAACGTCAGCACCAAAAATCCTACAGCCTTGAGAAGCTTGCTACACAAGAAGTTACTCACTTCACCAGGAAAATGTTATTACTAAAAATTGCCAAATCTCAAATACTGAGAAAAAATACAAGAAAAAGTTATATCAACAAAATTAATTAAAATTTTACTATGGTCAATTTGAAACGAAACAAGCCAGGAAAATAAACAAAAAACTCTTAATGTTAGAATTCCTGACTGTATTTTATACTTAGATTTTGAAATCTGAATTTAATTTACTCATGTCCTCAATTACTAAGTTATTGAATCCTATTGTATCATCCCAAACACCTGATGAACCAGTACTAAGGCACATTGCCTGTAAGTAAAGATTTATAAAAACATGTTTTATACAACTTTGAAAAAAGTAAGGGGAAGTGCCTACGCACTTCACTGTGGCGATTACTACTAAGAAACGACTGGGGTGAGTGATGTTTGCGCTTGCCACACGCCGCATGCGTGGTGAGCACTAGCATAGCGTAACTGTCTAAATTCAATTTTACACTATCATGCGCAAACTAAACACTGAGATTCATATGTGTATTTACGGCTAAGCTTGACATGCTGTGTAAACACAGTGATACTAGTAATTAACAAATATAAGACACTGAAATTACCGTATTAATCACACACATTGTAAACACAGAGCCCAAGGGTTGTTGCCCTGCTATACCAGTTTTAAGTTGCAATTGAAGGTCGTGCACATATTTGCTAGGAAAAAAAGGGTAAGAATAACCCTTTTGCACTACAATTTGGTTCACCTGTATACAGGAATCTGCCATGACAGTCTTGTTTTCTGCTCATTCTGGGTGTTCGTGCTGCCTACTTAATGAATAAAAAGGGGCAGCAGAGCACTTTGTCGCACATACATTGTGCTATTCCTTGCAACCCACTATGCCCATACTGTATTGTATTCATGTGAGTGAGTTTGAATGTTATGATTTGGCTTGGGATAGGATTTGGCTTGGGACAGAGAAAATTAAACTTACTTTTTCCCATGCAGTGAGTCGCTGTATGGTGCCATGTTTCAAGAATTGCATGATGTCCTCACAGCACTATTCCAGAAATGCTGCCAGTTGCAAACACATTTTTTGGCTGCCATGACCAGTGTTATCAAGTTCAACTGTTTTTTTGAAGATGAACTGGTTTTACTGACAGAAGGTAGGGCGTACTCATCAATTTTATATAAAATATTTCAAAAGTCACGTTATTCAGTACTTCGGGTTCCAGAGTGCTAAAATTGACTGCTAGTGACTCACAAAAGTGTATTTATTGTACTCAAAAGTATAGTCCATTTTCACAAATTTTTTGTGATGTTTTGTAACAGCTGAGAAATCTGAAATTCTTCGCAAAGTTTTATGTATTTTTGTTATTTACCAATGTGCCAAAGTTCTCCTATGATTAAAAATGTTAATTTCTTATTGTTCCTGTCATTGGAACTTTTTGTGGGGTTCATGTAATGAATTACCTCCTTACTCTGCACAACTTAGAAAAACATCAGGTTATGGCCTATATTTTGAAAACTATTTTTAGCTAATTATTTTGCAAACTTTTAAGCTGCAAATTAAAAAAAAAAAGTTTTTTGGAGAAGAAGCACATTACTTGAGAGTTTTAAAATGTGTTTCTGTTTCAGAGACCTTATTCTGTAGCATAAGTAACTGTAAAATAAGTGAGAATTATCACTTGCTACTCTGGCTTCTACTACTGGTTCTTATTATTGTACTAGAAGCTGTATGATATGTGCTGTCTTAGTTGAAGTTAAATGTTGCTACAAAGTGTAGCACTACTAATGCAGTCAGTTGTCAGACCGTTGTCATGAAAGCGTTGTTTGTTTCGTTGCCATGTGGTAAAGATGTACATTAAGTAATGTATCAGATAAAAAAAAAATTCTGTAAAATACAAAATATAATAAATTATATATGTAACTATGCTCAAGTTCAGTCTACTAATGTTATCCGATTGGAATAATTTTCCATTGTTAATATTTCAGTACATATTTTGAATTTTACTTTTTCTACATGTACTGAAGAAATGGCCTTGTAAAGGTTCATGAGCAGTAAGAATTTATGAATACTTGAATACAATAATGTAATTACATTAAATTTTCAGAATTGAAATATTCTCAGTTGAGTAATGCAACAAATATGTGCAAGGCTACAAATATTCTGTAAAGATTCAGATATAAATATTTCTTTACTTTATGGATCATTTTACTACTTTTCCAGTCTTCTTTGTATAATATATAATTTTCACATCAGTAGAATTTCACTATGGATTAAAATTTTCTGCTATAACTCACACCTAGTTGGTACGACTCTGTTAGAAAGTATTCGTGTAATGTGCTTTTTCCGTAAATTTTCTTACAGTGCTGGAATCAATGTCGGAAATTGGTGAACTAGCATCAGCTTTAGATGTTAAGGCAATGGTTGATGTTTGGAAAGGTTACACGCAATTAGCAGAGGCATACTGTGAACATTTGAAACCACGTCTGGATGTTGCAAAACCAATCATTTCTCTCTCTCAACAAATTGTCACCAGTTTGGAAGCAACTGTGTGCTTGGTAAGGTCAAGTATTATGCTTCAGCTAAGACAAAAAAAACTGTTACTACTTATATGATGTGAATAATAAGACATTGTGAATTTACAGTTCATTGAAACCCTTGTAGAAAGGTTGTTAAGTATGTATGATTTCCTATTCTGAAAACTTTTTATTTGTGAAGATACACACCAAAACAATTTACTTCATTACATAATTACTACTGTTCAGATATTTGCTCTGTTTGCTACACTATTTTATCACATGTCATAAGTTTAGAAGAGACCCCATAATATTGGCCTCACAGCATCCTGACCTGAGCATCCCTTCAGAAATGTCAACCTTGAAACTCCTCCAGTGTAAGGCATTAATGGAAAATGTTTGATGCCAAAAAATAATCTGTACGGCAATTGCTGTAAATCCAGTGCTGCAAGGTTTACCTTTGTGCAGTTGGGTGGGTCAGGCATAATTGCTTATTTTATGTTTTCCATCATTTGACTGTACAGATTAGTGTTGAACTTGTCCTATAATTCAAGAAATTATATAAGTAGAGCACAGTACTATGCAACCTCACTATTGGCCATTCGGAATAAACTAAGCACTAAAGATTTAATCTTTGAAAAAAAATCACTAGCCGTTACTGCATATAAGTCAACATTAACAACAGTTACATTATTGTTTGTATGGTTGGTAGTGAATAACTGCATGTAGTTCCGTGTATTTTCTTATTTGAATACAGCATTAGTGAAACAACATCAATTGCAAACGACCTCTCTGTATTTAATATACTTTAAAATATTTATTTAAGTTCTTACTGACATACCTACTGACTGTACAATTTTATTTAATTAGCGGCAGCACAAAGCGACGCAACCGAGTCGATTATCGTTGGCGCATGCCCCTAACTCTTCCCGACACAGAGGTAGCTTAAAATTTCACCGACAGATGGCACCAGAGTTAGGTTTTCGCCACTTGGAAGTGAATTGTGTCATTCAGTTTGTTTGTCCGTTATGTAATGAATATCGGTTTCTGATAAACACAGATAAAAGTATTAGAAGTGACTGTTCATGAATATCATTGATAAATTATGTGAAGTCATTAGTAATGTAAGTTGTTATGTTTTATGATCGCCAGTCTGAGTATCTGGAAATAGAAGCAGTATTTTTCCCCTGTTTCACACATTAAGAAAATACGTTATTTATTGTTTCTCTTTATGTGCGTCGTCGTCGTACATTACAGTATGCTGAACGGAACTTGAATTCTTGAGTTGCGTGTGCCGTGTGTGTTTTTAGTGGCGGTTTTAATTTAAAAGTTTGAATATACTGTTCATGCATTTATGAGATTCGTAACTGTAATAGCGCCGTTAGAGTAGGCGCAGAGAAACCAGTGTTATAAGACGTTTACTCGCAGGTATTTATAACTAAGATTACTACTGAGTACAGTATAGCATATATTCAACACCCGTGCATTTAATGAGTACATATTGTAGCTAAAATTTATCTTAGCACTGTAACGTAAATGTAAACATTGCACAAGCCCATGTAAATAAAAGCACGTGACAATGTTGATGTTTACATGTAGCGGAAAGATATAAACTGGCAGAAAATAGAAATTAATCAGGGCTTTTTAGAGTGCTCACTTTATTCCGAATCACCTATTACCTGCAGACAGCATTATCTTAAAATATTTATTTTGATTGGAGATCCAAGATGCTTCCATTTCACCAAAGTTATTGTGAGTTCTGAATAAGTAATGCATCAAGGTCTTGTAAGGCTAAACCCTCTACCACAGTGCAGATAACAAAGGTTTCCTTTGATTTCCTATGAGCCTTTCTAGTGGAATCTGGCCATGGCGTAGAAGTTGAGCAACTCCAGAGGGCAAAGACTTTTTCTTAATTTCCTTGGCACAGTCTAAGTTGGTGTGTACTTTCAGCCATTTAAGTCGTGGCTATGTACTAGGCCTACATATCTGTTATGGCCTCATTTACCACAAGATATTGAGTATGAGAAAAATAACAGTTGAACATAAATAACTGAATTGAAAAATAGGTTAGATATGATAAACGATGTGCACACAAACTACAAGAAAATTTAGAAGATTAATTAACTGCATCAGTCTCGCAAATTCTGTAAAATTTTACAGTTGCTTACCGTTATGAATTTCCCCTATGATTACAGCTAAAGATTAATTTGACAAGGACTTTTCAGCAGTAACCCATGGTAGCATTAGCCTTAATCTCAGTTAGTGTAATTTGACGAAAGCCTATGACAAATTATATTAGCAAGGTTTTACAGTATGCTACAAATTGCTAGGTATGTAATGAAAATCCAGTTACAAATACTAACTGTTAACTCTCAACAGCCGAGAGTTCTGAACTGGTTGTTGCCTGGGACATGGACCATTCTGTACCTAAGTTCACATTAATTATAAATTACTGTGTTATTTGTAATTAATTACTGGTTTGAAATGTAATTAAGATGAATGGAATCACTTTTCCTAACTCAACTGATGTCCCAACTAGTACGTAGTGTTGTAGACATAGGCATGAATCAGCATCAGTGTTACAAAGTATCGTTTTCTTCAATGAGTGAGACCTGATCATTTGAATGTAGACTAGCCAAGGTGTAAATATTATAAGCTTTAAATCAAAAAGACATCCACATACATGATCAACTGTGATCAGTGTGCAAATTAAGGTTTTTTTTATGAGGGGGGGGATAATGAATCCACACCAATCATCTAAATACATTGAAGGGTTTGGGGGTCCTCCCAGTGAAAAATGTTTTCAAAATCAAAGTGGTATTATTTGGAAGTTTTTTATACCTAAATGCTGCATATATCGTTAGCAGACAATTTAATATGTTTTTTTTTTTTTCAGAGTCTGATTGTTTGCAAAGATAAATGTATCAAATCAGAAGTCTTATCTACCGTAAAATAAATAAAAATTATTTTATTATCAAGAGTAGTAAATGTGAGTTAAGTGTTCATATTTTCACGTAAGATAATGTCGTAACTGAAACACATTTATGTTGTCGCTAATATAAAATCACGTATCTCAATGTAATAGAAACTGTAGAAATCATTACTTATTTTTACAATAAATAGTGTTCTGCCAAAGACATTTTTAAAATGTATAATTTTCCAGGGGGATGGAAATGACTTTCCCCAGCAGGGTAAGAATTTTCATGACTGTGATAATGGAGAAAAAATTATGAGAGGAGGAATTCCCTGGCACCCCCCTCCCCTTTCCTATTGATTCGCACACTGGCTGTGACACATGTCATTTCCACTTTATATTCATGTTGTATGTGCTCTCAGGGAGCCTTGGCACAAAGTAAGGGAGGGTATTTAAAAACACTGAAAAATCATGATTCTTTGTACTTGTAGACTTTTTCGCACTGATCCCTCCTCGACTAGTTGCTGGTGCAAGCAGCGCACTGGAAGGCAACAGTTATAGACCACCCACTCTTGTTGCTGCATGACAGTTTGCTACTTGACATGTCATAATGCTGTCGTCCCAATATTCATTCATGGAAAATGGATGTTGCCGTTGGCAAGCAGGTTTTCTCAGGAAGGTCTTATATCTCTCCTGCCCTTACATTCCATTGTTGTTCCACCTGCCAATTCTTTTCCCCTCATTCATTCTGTGTGTGTGTTGATTTTCACTTAACTGTTGAAAGACTATAGGGATTGGGGACACATTTTCAGTTCCAAGTGACTGTTATGACCAACCATATCACAACAAAAGTTTACTGATTATTTTATCAAGTCGTTTTCCTCCACATTATACCATTCTGGATTTGCCACTATGATTGATTTTGTGGTGATTGTTTTAGTGGTAGCTGTATATGTTTCGCTGATTTAAAATTTAAAATTATTTTATATGGATCAACACACATAATGTTTAGCAAAAAAAAAAAAAAAAAAAAAAAAAATAATTGCATTTTTTTTTTTCATGGCTGTTATTATGAAGCTGAAGTGCTGTTTAAGCTACCCATTCCATTGTCACTAGTCATTGTGCACACACCAGTATAGGGTAAAGTGGGTGAAATAGTGTATCTAATTACATATAGACTGTATTTACATCTCAGTTGTTAAGAGTGTGTTTACTTGTTTTTATATTGCAAGAGTGCAGGTGAAAGCAAACTAATCACTAGGAACATCAAAGTAATAAGTTTCCAATTGAAGGTGGTACTTAAGTTGTGTGAACAGTATGCAGACTACTTGGGAGACTGTCACAAACAGCTGGTGTTGTTACTCGTCTCCCTCTACAGGTGTGTATACTTTTTGTTATTATGAAGATACAGTATAATGCAGAATAAGGGATGCTGTATGCACTTCACAAGGTAGTAAAGTAGTACACCAATGTGAATACTAATTGTAATCTGCGAGTATTGCCTTTTTTTTCTTGATTGCAACTAATAATTTTTCAATTAATTAGTACTTGGCTAATTATTAAGACCAGTTTTGTTACATTTTTTACAGTTAAATCCCCTCTACAACGAACTACTTGCTTCATTATTAATGGTACGATACATAAAATATTTTTTCACACAAATTTTAAAAATTTATGAAAGGGTAGAATTGGTAATTAATTCGTTATCTGCAGAATACAGTATTGTTTTTATAATTGGTAGTGAAATTGGTAATCAGTAAAGTCATAGGCGGCTGCAGTGACAGAATGGTCAGACCATTCGCCTCCCACCAAGGCGATCTGGGTTCGATTCCCGGCGGGGTCGGTCCCCGGAGTTTTGCATGTGGGAATCGTGCTGGACGATGCTGTTGGTTGGCAGGTTTCCTTGGGATATCCCATTTCCCCGCCCCTTCATTCCTGCGCTGCTTCATACTCACCTCATGTCACCCCTCATCAGCTAAAGACCTCGATGTTAAGCGCTGACCAAACACACTCACTCACTCACTCACTCAGTAAAGTCATATCTGTGAACCATTTCTGAAAGTTACTTGTCACTAAAATCTTCATTATTTTATCTTTGTAGATAGTGTTTTTGTTATGTAGATACTACTTGTGGCTGAATTTTCCTGAAATTAAAATATTTAACTTGGGTAGTTTTTGCAAGTCATGAAATCACAATTTTAATTTCACTATGATGCACAACTGAAAAAAAAAAAAAAAACAACTGACTTATACTGAAATTAAATAATGATTAACAGCGAAATTGCAAATTATGGATCACTTCAAAAATTGTGATGACCTGGGTGCCACCTGGCATTGCAGTACACCACTCGTACAAAAATCTCTCATGGATGAAGACCAAATAATTTTTTCAATAAATAATATATTTGAATGTTTGGCTATTTGTGGAGTGCCACATTATAGAATGAGTTCGTTAGTATAATTTTGTGTCTCCTGCCAAAAGATATGTCTCTTGGTGTTGATAGCAGAGCAGTATTGTGTCAAAAATTATGTTTACTACCACATGCAATTTCTGCAGTTGGCACAGAATGCAACACCCAGTGAAAGCAAAAATCTAGTTAAAAGTTTAACACACCCATAGTAAGAGTCCTCCATAGCCATCTTTTACCTGACATGTTGGTGAGGTTTGTGTCAATGACTCTCTATAAGCCACATGATCAAAGTTGTCAACTTGTGAAAGCTAATTCTGGCTGCACACTTATCAACTGGATCACATGGTGCAGACAGTTTGCTTACTGGGGTGGCTGGTTCAAGGCGAGGTCCCACTTATAACTGTTCCCCCAAACATCCTCCCTGCTTCGGGCAATACCACTGCTAGAAGCCTGTGTGGCAGTAATGAGCAGAGAAGATGCTTTAAAGGTGTTCAAGTGTGATAAAGTCTTAATTTTATATTTTTATGAATTAGTGTTAGTTTTGTAGACAATACGTGTGAGTACAGTTTCCTCTTACAAAACAATTTTAGCTTTCATAGTTTTCTCGTAACTGTGCGACAAAGACAAAATTTGCTTGTTCTGCTGCCATGCAAATAGTAAAAACCAATTGACCCACTTGAATAAAATAATTCACTGTGATATTACGTCCCATGAACTATGCAATAAAGCATATAAATGACCATAACATAATATTTTGAATTTTTAAAAAAATCGCAAAAGTACAGGAGAAAAGTTGAAAATTCAGCAATATTTTTTTATATAAAAATAGTGCACAAGATTTGTTAAAGATATTTTGCTACGTAGCCCGTGGCATGTTATTTCACTGTGAATTATTTCACTTACGTAGGTCAATTAGTTTTCACTATTTGCGTGGCAGCAGAACATGCCAATTTTGACTTTGTTGCACCGTTATGAGAAAACTATGTGAGCTAAAATTGTTTTGTACGAGAAAACTGTATTCACAAGTATGGTTTACAAAACTAACATTATTTCATATGAATATAAAATTATAACTTTATCGTACTTGCAACATCCTTAAGGGGCTGAGTTCGTATGTGTAAGGCAGGAATGTTAAGAGTGCTGTTGGTCGAAATACGTAATGCATTATTGCCTCTCCGCGCAAGTCACTCAGCTGGCGTGAGTGTTTTACTATTATCCTTCTTCCTGTTAACTTTAAGCGGTGACCACATTATTTTATTTGTGGCCTGCAAAGTTCAAAGTCTAATGCTTGTTTCTATTGTTGTGTTGTTAGAATCCGGTTGTTATTTTTCCAGATACGGTAGTCTGGAAAAGCCATTTTTGGTCATTTTGAGGAGTCCGAAAATGATGCCTCTAATAAACGTGCCAAATTTTTAAAACTGTAGCAACATAGTTTGAAGTATGTGGTTTTTTGTAGATATGCAAATATACTGTGCATTAAATAGATCCATCAAAAAAAGAATAGTCTTAACTAGTTGCAACACATTTGAAGTGAAGATAAGGAGGCCCTTTAAGCTCCTCGCGCACTGGGAAGGTCTTGAAACATCCTGGGATTGGCACCAGCTCGGTATGCCGGCGGAATTCTGGAGGCCACACCCCGCACTGCGTCGTCTCGGATCCGCACGACTGTCCCCCACCACTTCTCCTTCAAGAGTTGAGCCAGCCTTTTATAAACTGTGTCAGCTTGTGGTTATATGGTACACTATGAGTTTGCCATCTTCGGAACAGGAAATGGTTGTGTTAAACGCAGTGCTTGAAAAAGGTGGTAAGAAAAAATAAGTGCATGATACGAACAAGAAGGAATAAGAAGCAAATAAATTCGGTATACTTTGCAATGATTTAAAAAGTGAAGACAAAGTTTTTTTTTACAAACTTAAAACAAAATTAATTATAGATAATTTAATGATTTGCTGTAAAAAATTAGTCTGTTCACTGAGAATAAAAACCTAAACTTCAGGGATTGCATAACGGTGAGGGAATGCTTTGCATTAACTCTCAGGTAAGTATTGCTAATTTTATATTTTCAACACATACCACATATGTAACACATAGAATTCCCTGAGTTTGCGAATCACACTATGAATTGTTAAAAACCTAGTTGTTAAAAGAGTTATGGAATATTATAAACTGCCAAATTAAATACACTGTAATCACAATAAAATGTACTTTGCACTTTGTAACCACAAATAATTTTATGTGTGAAATGGTTCACATAAAAAATTACCCCTATAAGCAAAAATATAAGTACAAGGTGCATGAAAGAGGTGGCAATGATAGGCAAAGATGAAAACAGCACAAATGAATACAGTGACAGAAATGGCTGTTGACAAGACAACACAGTGAATAAGACCCACAATAATAGTAGACTCTCTTCATGACAGGAGATAAGACACCTCTGGAACTAATGTCTGTTCCCGTCTTCAGGCACACAAACAAACTGAGAAACTCCAGCAGACTGACTGTGTACTGTGGGTTTTGTGCAACTTAATAAGATACACTAGTACAGTGGAGCACCCTGTATTCGTAATTCTGTTATCCAAAACTTATATTATCCATAAGTAATCTGAGGCGTGCAAAAATACATGGAGCCTGGCGAAACATTGAATTCCAATTGTTGGCGCCTGCACCGTTCCTACTCATTCTAGAAGACACATACCTGGATAACACTTGACATTAATGGTTGACTAGTGTTGTCGGTTAGCAGAGTGTTAGTCTTGGTTAGTCTCCTTTAAAATGTGCTTGCGGTGCAGTTTGCAACTGTCTACGGATGATGTCTACCAAACGAAAACTACCTGGTGGTGGCGACGTGTCAAGTGGCAGCGAACAGAAGAAAATAATTCTATCAGAAAAAGAAGGTCGAGGTACTAAAATACTAGATGCTGACACGTCTGTTAAACATCTCAATTTATCTTACGATGTCTGCATAGTTTACGACATATACAGAAAAATCAACACTGTAAATTTTATTCCGACTGTGATGCAAAGAATGAAACGGAAAACTGAAAGCAATGCATTTAAAGGACACTGCCTGCCTGCGTGCTTGTGGCTTAGAAACGGAGTTATTAGGGTTACCTTGAAGCATGCATCAAATTTTGCTTGCATCACCACGAGCCAAGCACTGAACTGTCGTGTAAGATTCTCGCCAATTCATTTTTATCATGGGACACTAAAGCGATAACCATATAATTTTATTGTTGTTATGTTGTGGTAAAGTTCAGTGCACTTTTCCGTCTTCGTTTTGCATACATCTGGTTAGTATGATAGACTGAAAAGTCTGATTTTGACTAGGTTGGAGGGTTTCAAAACCATGTTTTTAATGAGTATGTTGGCTTAACAATGACATTATGCCCATGTCTGAAGGGGTTTTCTTAGTTTCTTCTTCTTCTTCTTCTTGCACAAAGGGCACATGCTGAGTTGTTTCATAAAATATGTATTTAAGAACACATTGAAACAACACATTTGAAGAGTGTTGTAGGCGGCACCCTTAAGAAAAAGTGACATTTTGATTTCACTCTTATTAATAGTGTCTTGTGTGTTGAAGTGAAGGTATTAGCATCTCTGGGTCAATTGTGATTGAACAGGCAAAGACATAGTGGTTATAATTATTTTATTTCCATGTGTTTGCGTAACTGTAACACACGTCAGTAATTAACCTGTGGCTGTAATTGTGATCTAAACACTGCATGAAACTGCGGCAGTCATTCCAATGTTGCCCATTTATCAAAAGCACTGTATGGACGTGCAAAAAATTTCATGCAGCAGCTTCGAAACAATGTGAATATGTGGTATCAATGCAGAATAGCCTGCCGTCTCCAACTTTAAGTTTGTATGTTTTGAGAAACATTTTTTCCATCGACTGACTGCTTTACATAAGAAACAAAACCCATGACGGTAACGGAAACCAAATGTCCCTGCACATCAGACGTCATGTCTTTGTGTTTATCTTGCTACGAGTCCGCTCACTCTCGCTTGTGAGCCGTGTAGTTCCAGCGCATCCTTAGCAAGGTCACTGTACACCGGCTGCAGCTATCGCCTGTCAACACCCTACCCATCCAACCCCTTCATGACACAAGAAGGCAGAGTTCTACCGTGAATAAATTTAACATTTGTGATCTTTTAGCATTGCAGTGAATTGTACAATTTATTATTTTAATATCATTTGTATATTTTAATATTTTTTGTATGTTACCTTGTCAGAGCGGAGTCATTGCACACCATAAAATGCTGCTAGATAATCTCTTGTATCAACCATAACTATAAACTCCTGTTATCCGAAATGGTTCAGGTCCTGGCCATGTCGGATACGGGTTGCTCCACTGTAATGGCATATATCTAACAAAACACTTAGTTTGTCATACATGCCTATTGCAAAAATCGTTCAAAGATCTATTTTAATTAGGTTGTCAGGATATTTATTATCACATTACGTACATACATGTCATTCAAATTAAAATAAGTTACTTGTGTATTGATTACTTGAAACAATACTGTGGGTCTTCAGATGTTTATGAATCCCCACACTGAACGTCCTGTGTGCACTGTTTTCCTTGCTGCTGGTTGGTTGTCTCACAATATGAAGGCCTTCATATTTTTATTCCGTGTCAAATACAGACTTTACCCTTTAGGTCAAGTAAAAAAATTAATAGTGTCTCAAATAAAAACAACACAAAGTGCATTCTCGAAAATTCACGCACTGCAAAATTAATAATTTAGTGATACTATTTTCACTGTGAGAAAATTCAACTGTTGCCTAGGCAGCAATTCTCTGTTTGAGACTGAAGAGAGATTTCTTTTAGTGTTTTTCACATGCGTGAGACAGTAATTTTGAATTGTACCAGGTCAGTGAGAAGCACTGTATATTGCATTGCAGAACATACATGCTCAGCAGTAGTGGTCGGACGGTGGGAGTCACATCCTTCCTTCCGTACCCTCTCTATGAAAAGATTGCTCAGGGAAGTATTGCTTTTGGCGGTTGACGCGAGATGCTTCCAAGTCTGTTCCGAGGTGTTCCTACTGTGTGCTTTCCCACTGAACTACATTGCTAGAAATACTCCGGCTTGCTGGTGTTGATCCGAGGATGTTCCGAGACCCTCCTAGTGCGCGAAGAGCTTAAAGAGGAACATCCACCAAAAATTTTAATTGTTTTAAAAATTTTGAAATTCCAGTGTGGTATGGTTGGTTTAGCATACATACAATGTGACTAGTGTATTTATTACTGTAATGAAAATTTTTTTGCTTTCATAGTTTTTGTATAGTGGCATGTCAAAGCACAAATTTGCCTAAAACAGTTTTATGCATTAAAGGAAAACCAACTAACAAAACAGAATGAAATAATTCACACTAAAGAACTGTCTCACAGGCTTTATCAAAATATGTATAAAAACTTCATTGAATTTTTTATTTTGTATGTTTAAAAAATGTTTAATTTAAATAAAAAAATTGCCTGTTTTTTTTTTTTTTCCAAGTTTTTTGAAAATACAAAAATTAATTCAGTGCAGTTTTTATACATATTTTGACACAGTCAGTGACTATGTCTTTAGTGTAGATTATTTCATTTTGCTTAGTTCGTTTTCCTTTAATGCATACTACAGTTCCATGCAAATTTGCTCTTCAACAGGCTACTATACAAAAATTATGAAATATAAAATTTTTATTGTGGTGGAAAATGGTCCATGTATGTCTAGTGAACAAACCATATCTTGTACAAATATAAAAATTTTTAAAACATCTAAAATTTTCTGTTACCTGCTTACTAATGGCTAGAGTGACTATTACCCTGCACCCATCACCAACAGGCAGTTTACAATTAAACTCAGTCTTGAATTTATGTTAAGTTCTTTATATTAGAAAAGTACACAATGAAACCAAAAGAAAAACATAAGACAGTGTGAAATGTAAAATGCAATGAGTTCTTAAATTGTAACCTCCTTTATACATAAGTGTACAGGAATTTTCAGACATATCTTTGATACATTTGTCAGCATGCAATAAAACATTCTGAAAAAGTTTTCGAAGGGAAACAAAAAGTTTTGAGTATTTGTCAGGAAAACCTAAGTGGGGCATATTAGATTATATAATTAATAAGTAAACTTTACTTTTTCATTATTAAGGTCATGCTTCGTAGTTTTTTCATGTGGGTGTAAAGAACTCAAATGTTTTTGAACACAATGCTTTGAAAAAATTTAGGACTTTGCAGTCATATACTGCACAAATGTCTGCTTTATGCCTCCAGAATATATTCAGATTGATTTTGGTTTATGTTCATAACAAAATTTGTGATACTTTCAGTTCAAAGATCTAAAAAAAAAAAAAAAAAAAAATGGGAGTAATGGCTGCAAATAAATTAGGTGGCAAATATCATACATTTTAGTAGATACAGAACAAACTACAGTAATACAGAAATAGTGTTTCTAGAATATTCTCTGTGGTATGACATTTTGAAACAAGGTAAGTTGTATGGCGACTGATAAAGTTGTGTCCCCTCCCATCACCAACCTGCCTTTTCCCTAGGAAAGGGGCCTTCCATTGTACTACTGTGTTTAAAAGTGCTGTATTTCTTTTTATGACAACTTTTGTGGCAGCTTAGTGCATTCTTTGTTGACTGTGTTGTGCATAAAAATAGTTTGTGTGTATGTAGGTTATCGGGATGTGGACTGCAGTTAACAGAAACTGATGCCCAGGTTATAGAGGTTGTTGACAGACATGCAGGAATTGCTGCAGAGCCACTAGTCACATCTCTTATGTCTGATGTATCATTCGTCCAGGTAACTGTACACTTAAAATTTACTCACAGTTATTGTGTGGTTTCTTTTTTGGCTTTGGAGGGGGTTTAGTTAATTTTTATTACAGGTTTTTTCTATAACTGCTAACCAGGTTTTATTCCCGTAAATAATTTTGTTATATAATTCTGTTTTGTCTTAACGTACTTTATATTACAGTAATCCATTGAAACAACAATTTTGTTGTTAAATTTGCACATTCAATGATTTTGACCTGAATAAAACAAAATATTTTTGCTTTTTAGAAGGAATTAAACTTACAAAAGAATAATTCCATTCTGAGAAACAGGTTCGCAGACCAACACAAATAAACAAGAAAATATTTAGTGCAGAAAGCCTCGAAATTTAACTGTAACTTGATTACAGTGAATCTCATTATGACAAAACCTCTCAGTGGCAACAAAAATTATCTTTGTAACAGATTGTTGTTATATCCAAATATATTTACAAGTATTTTGAAGAGATGGTGCACTATAAAGTAGTTGTTATAGGGCATATGTTGTTATAAACCATACTCTTTATAACAAATTTGGACTGTACTTTTGGGTTAAGGTGTTGTATTGATTTGACCATGTGACATTGAAGAAAGTCGAGGAATCTGCTAAAGCATGTGTCAAGAAAGGGGCACAAGATTAGTTCTATAAAGGTGTGTGACATAGTTGATGCCTGTCGGTGGTGGGTAGGAAGCTGTATTTACATGTGAACGTCTTAGTTTTGCCTGTGCGAGCAGGGTGCCTGTGGCTCTGTAAACAGGGCTTTAATGTGTAGTGGACTCTGGTTCTGCTGATGATGAATTTGGGTGACATGGGAGGCATCAAATATCCCAGTGGGTAAGCTTTAGTATGACACGAGGGGCATATTTCATTTGGGCCCTCTACCGCTCTGATTGGAGGCGTCGAAGATCCCAAGTCGGCGAGCTAACCAATGACCCAAGTCCCCGATGCTGTTGGGAAGGCCAGAAGGGCCGAGAGAATTGTCTGTAAACTAACTTGGCCCCAAAGCGAGAGTTCCTCAGTTGGATCTGGGAAGGTGGGGTATGCATGATAGCCAAAAAGGGAAGGAAAAACACAGAACAGACATAGAGTTAAGGTGGAGCTGTGTTTATTATAAAACAGCTCACAGCCCCAGCCTGTATGCAAGCCAGTTAGACTCGTGGGGAGACAAGGGCTGCATGGGAGTCGATTCTTGCAGTGAAAGTGCGGGTCACGTAAGGTTGCAAGTGGGGATGGCCAATGGTAGGCTTCACTACATAGTGAAGTAACTTGGGTGAAATTTGCCGGACTTAGAACTTGCCTAAAAATGGCATCTGCTGAAATGGCGGACTGGCCATAAAACTGTCCCGATTAGCTCTCTGTGAGTGTCGTATTTACCCTTCTAGCCGGGGGTGAGTGCGTTCCACACAGTCCAGGGCCGGGAGGTGCAGGGGGGTACGCTCGTTCCGGGGCCGTGCGGTGCTCAGGGGAGTGGGTATGCCTCCCACACTGCGGTGTTTTGAGATGTGTAGCGGGTTGCCTGCTTAAAGGTGGCGGCAGCGCGACTTTCAGCCAGCCAGAAGGGCAGTTTCATGTAGAGGAACATAATATTTATTCCTTTTGTCTCCAGGGATAAATTTAAAGTGGTGTAAGCTGGAAATATGTATACATTAATGAGCCATAATTGCTTTTGTGTGACTTGTGAGTGGAAAACCATAATTAAATAACCAATATTGTAGTTAGCTGGTATTTGCCTGTAAACTTGATGAGAAAGTGTAGTTTTATAATTTGTTCTGTAATTTTTGTTTGCAAAATTAGTGAATTCGTTGTTTTGTGGTTTTATAAAAAAAACATGCACTTTTGGCTATGTTTACTAGCAAAAAAATTTAGGTGATAATCAATATTAACATACATTTTTTAACTCCACGTGTAAGGTTTAAGGTGTAACAAAAAATAATACATTTCATAATGTTATATGGAATAACTCTGTATGAAGAAGAAAATTCAAAATTAATTTCACCAGTGTGTCAACGTATTCCTGAGAAGTATTGAAATGTTTTTTTTTCCTGTGAGATTTTTTTTGTATGAAATATAATGTATATGTACTACCCATTTTTCCATATTTATTCATCCATAGCGTGACCTTTTCTCCAAAATACGGGGAAAATTTTCTGGGGTGCTTCATAAACATATAAAAAAAAAAGACAAGGGAATCTCGTTAGTCCATTTGTGCACATCACTAATTATTGTGTTGCCTGTTGAAATGAATAGGTAGGGTCATTATGCGAGTTTTTTTTTAATTCTCTATTAAACTCTCAAAATAAGTTTGGTGCAATTTTGCGATGGAGACCATTATGAGAGTAAATACAGTAATAAGAAGGAAGGATGTTTTAGACCTATACTTAATCAATTTTATATCTACTTTAACAAATGATTATTTTATCTTTTGTCAGTTTGAAAAGCAAATTTTGTGTTTTTTTGTGAATTTTCATTAACCAACTTTATACCAATTTTTCCCATCTCTAGCTATAATTGTTATTGCATGGTACAACATGCTTTTTTACTGTTCACCGTTGTTGTGGTAATTTAAGCATTGTAGAGAAGTTTGTTTTGATAATGTAAATATGAAGTGAGTTTTGTGTCATTATTATAGTGTTTTTATGTATAGTCTGTCTCACATAAGAATTCTATTTTTTGACAGTTCTGAAGACAATAACATGCACCAATTTCTACAGAAAAATACTTTTTATTTTGATGTATTGCACAGTCTGAGAACCAGCTGAGTGTGTTTGTGCAAAAATCACTTGTGGGAGAGGAAAACACTGCTTATTCCATGGTAACAGCAGTAAAAATGAATGTGAACATAACTGTCAAAAAATGGAATTCTTACGTGAGATGGACTATAGTGTATGTCTGTCTTCTTCTGACTGTGTTTTTGCCATTTATGTTTACAGAACTATTTTAAAGCTGCTGATACTAAGGAATCGAATGGTTCATTTTTGGGCATAGCACTGCTTTCTATTGCTGTCCTAAAGAAGCTCATTCATGCAGACAGTAATACAAGAAAGATGTGGCTAAATGACGAAAGTAATATTTTGGACTGTGTTTTCCAATTAACTGGACATTGTAAGTGTGCTTCAGTTTTTTTATTTTGTTTTCATTATGATTAGACACTTTCTTGATAGCGAGTATGTGCTGATGCATTTTCAAACATTACACACTTTGTTAACAGTAATGCTATCAAGTTATTGTGGTTTATGGTCAATGAGCTTTTTTGATTGTCTGGTGTGGTATCTTCATTCTGGCAATAATATTTGCCACATTAAAATTAACTTTTCCGTGGGATCCAAGCTAAGTTAACTTTCTGAAAGTGTTGTGGTTGGTGTTGGTGGTGTTATTGGTGTTGGTGGTGTGGGTGTTGGTATTGTGTTGTTGTGGTTATGGTTATTGGTGTTGTTGGTGTTTTTGTTGTCGTTGGTGTTGTTGTTGGTGTTGGTGATGTGGGTGTTGTGGTTGTTGTTATGGTTGTTGGTATTTTTGTTGACGTTGTTGTTGGTGTTATTGTTGGTGTTGTCGTCATTGGTGCGGGTGTTGTGGTTGTTGTTATGGTTGTTGGTTTTTTTGTTGGTGTTGGTGTGGGTGTTGTGGTTGTTGTTATGGTTGTTGGTGTTTTTGTTGGTGTTATTGTTGGTGTTGTTATTGGTGTTGTTGTTGGTGTTGTTGTCGATGGTGTTGTTGGTGTTTTTGTTGTTGGTGTTTTTGTTGTTGGTGTTTTTGTTGTTATTGGTGTTTTTGTTGGTGTTGGTGTTTTTGTTGGTGTTAATGTTTTTGTTGGTGTTGATGTTGTTGGTGTTTTTGGTGTATTTGTTATTGGTGTTTTTATTGGCATTGTTGTTGTTATTGTTATTGCAGCGAAAGAATTTTTATTTTAATAATTTTAACTGTGATAATAAAACTAAACCTTTACTTTTATTGTAATGGTTATTACAGAGATAATTAGTAATATTTTTAATTTATTTTATAGGTGTATGTATGTTTCTTGTAAGGGTTATGTTAATGTGATATAATTTTCATATTTACTAATTTTCATAGTTATATGTGTTTGTTTGAATTTGTAGTACTTACCCTAAATAAGTGTTTTCAGTATTTATGTGTGTGATTTGATTAATTAATTATTTTCTCCTAGGTCTATGAACTTGGTGTCTTCCTAGGGATAGTTTGCTAGCTGCACCAATAGATGCAGATCCCGAATTTAAATTTCCATTGTCGTGATGCGCTTGGCAGGAAGCATAATTTTTGTTCTGGCTTGCTTGGTTACTCCCTTTGAGAATAGACTTGTCTACGGCAGAGGAGATGTTTTTCCTTGGTACTTTGCCGGCGTCGTAAAGAATAGAGCTCTACCAAGGGAGGGAGTTAGGCTAGGTTGCGATACTCAGTTTGTTAGCCTAATTGAGAAGAGGCAATTATCATATCTTAATTAGTTAAGCTTTGAAGTGAGCATCAAGATGTCTGGGGACACGTAAGATGCTGTTAACAAATTGTCTGAACTGTTATGTCATGTTTGTGGTGTCATCTATTGATACTGAGCATTGAGTTGTTCGAAATTAACGTGTTTAATGAGAGCTGCCTTAATTGAACAATTTTACTTTGGACATTTGTGACTTTTAAATTTTAACAAGAACTTAAATATTAATTATCAATTTCAGTTATTAACTTGTCTAGCTTTGGGACCAGAGAAAGAGAGAACTCAAATTCAAAAACTGACTGCGTTTAAAACTTAATAGTTTAGCTGAGGTAAAGTTTTATTTGTCTTGTACCCAGTTTACTATATTCATGTACGAAGAAGCTAGTACTGAGTAGAATCTTTCTATTTCCCTTTCACATGTTGCAGTGGCGTCTCGTCAAGGTAAGCAAGGCAAGCAGTGCTTGCCCAGGCAGCTTCCTGATAATGCTCTGGCTACAATAAATATTTACTTACAACCTTGTCTCTACTATAAGAAGCTAACTATGAATCGTGCAGATAGGTGTATCTTTTACGAATTCCGCTCGGGTTACAACACTGTCAATCGGATGATAAGAACTCGTAAACAACGAAAGCAAGCTGTTTAAAAGCGCTTCCAATAACGCTTCCAGAGGATAGAGTTGCTGCGATAATATTTGTGAGGAATGAAGGGGTTGGAGGGGTGGCTGGGCGGAAGGAACACGGGAGAGGATTGGCTACGGGGCACTGTGTTAGAAGCTACGATTGCAGTGCTTTTTCACAGAAGTGATCCGAATATAGCCAGACCTAGCAGAACTGCCACTTTAGTGATTTTGTTACCAGTAACTGTGATTTCAGATAATGTATTACCGGTCAAGTTTTGTAACTTATACGTAGATAAACAGGACGGCGAAGACTGTTTAAACGGGTACTAGTAAATTGGAAATTTTCTTTTCTATTGATAAGATAGATCTCTGGTGATATTCCAATGCTATTAGCGGTTTCCTGTAAACTTCATTTGGCAACACTGGTTACCGGCAGTTGGTTTTACAAGTTACGAATCCAATATGTTAGCAAAGTTCCTGCACTGCACGGTAATTCTGCCAAGTGAATATTATCGTATTTCATTTAATTTGGTTATTGTGGGCTGAAATTTACCATTATTAGCTGCGCTATCTAAACTAGGAATTAAAAATGGTCTTGTGAGACGAAAATCCAAGATACATAAAATGAATGAAACTGAAACGAGGATGCAAGTGTTGTGTGTGGATTACATGCTAAACCTCTTTCCAGCAGTGTTTTTACTATTCTACAAAGCTGTGACCTCATCAGAGAAGGTAGGCAAACACCTGAAATTTATGTAAGTCAACATGTTTGTAATCTTATTTTAAATTTTTCTTCATTTTAAATTTTTGTAAATGTAGCAGAATTAATTTCGACAATGGTGTTTTGTGCTCAGTTATCATAACCAGATTTGAACTATCTTTGTGAGATCGATTGTTGACTGTAATTTTTTAGTAGGCTACTTTTACAATAAAATATTTTGGAAACCCAGTGGCCAAAAGAAGCCTTAGTAACACTAAAACGAACTTTGAAAATGATTCAGTTTTGCAAAGTTAATATTACTAAGACTTTATTGGCAACTGGGATTCCAAAACTTTTCTTTGTAAAAATACAAAAATCGTTCAACAGTGTTGATGGCAGGATATTAAACGAAGGCTTTATGAGAGTGGTGTTTATAGTAATGCGCATGCCGTAACTTTACAGTCAGTGGCCTCGAACATCGGCCACATCACCAGTCGTGATTTCCCAATGCCCAGGGGCGTCATTTCTGGTTTTTCTTGGGGGAGGGGGCATGATTTTTTGACAGTGACCTTGTTGCATCATTTTTATTAATTAAGCATGTATAAATTAGAAACTTTATTAAAAAACTTAGGTTTTATGTGTTTACGTTAGTATTATGTAAATAAATTATAAAAGAAAATTTATACATATATC
The DNA here is from genome assembly GCA_003012365.1 of Medauroidea extradentata. NCBI lineage: Eukaryota > Metazoa > Arthropoda > Insecta > Phasmatodea > Phasmatidae > Medauroidea > Medauroidea extradentata. Next base: position 24,739 of record PNEQ01000128.1, read on the forward strand.
CTTCTAAATCCAGGGGAGATTATCCCCCTTCCCCTAAATCACGCCCCCGCTAACTCGGCTTTCTGTAGATAGTAACGTGAAAATATGACCCACTCTCTGGCTGGCGCCTTGGTTTTAACTTAAGGTATCAGGTATCCTGACAGCCCGTCATATTGCCTTCACGCATTCTGATAATGAATCTTTGACGCGATACCACTTAACAGCTGCCATACAAGCCGTTACGATTTCCGTTACGTCAGTTGTTAAACTGGCTGCCATGCTTGTTGCCAGGGAATATGCTATAGTCGATTTTATTATCTCTCTCTTCCGTTAAAAATACTCCTAGTTTTAAGCCGCCCCTCCTCTTTCCCTTTTTAAGCGCTAAAATCCTGGTAGTCGCAAATATGATTAGTAGCTTGCCTTTCAAATTACGTCACGCATCGCCGCTGACATGTTAGGTTTTAATATAATGAAAGTAAATCTTTAAATAATTATTTTTGTATGAAATAGCACCTATATTTTTTTCGTTTTCAGTCGTATATGAGTCACCTGATTAACATAAATTATTCTGTATTTCATATAATGAGTTGTGGTGTTATTTTCTATTTTAGTTCCACAATTACTGTCTGCATGTTGAACCTATTTATTACTGTATTTCTCTATTCACTATCCTACATATTATCTGCTATTCTCACATAAATTACTTTTAAGTATACCACAACCCTTGGAGAATTTGATTCATCCATCAGACAAGTCCGAAATAGCTGTGTAGCACTCTTAACTATACATTATATATACTTTCATTGTATTCCTTTTGATAAGGCATCTAGACAATTGCCACATACCTGTACCTATTTTCTGTTATCAAGGCCCAGAAGCATAGAAACTATATCAATTACTGTAATGATTAATACACAAACTGTACAATCATTGCTACATGCATGGGACTAGTCTGGCGTACCATACTCGTGTAATATTTAATCGCTGTGACTTAATATTTGTGCATGATGTAATTGTCTTATACATTTCTTAATATTCTTGTAAACCCTTAATTAAGGAAAACCAATACCAGCATAGAATTTTTAGTAAAACAATATTTGTAAGTTAATATAATTAGCAAACTCCGTTTCCTTGAAGTGCACAGTGAACTGACGTGGCCACTGCAGATTCCTGGCGTAATGTCAAGAGGGGAGCCTCAAAGGATGGTGGACCTGTATGAGTATCTGGTGACACATCTCGCTGGCTTCATCATGTCAGTTTCTGTCAAGGAGTTCCCTGCTGTGGAGAGAGTATTGCTGGAGAATGTTCTGCAGACTAGTGCTTGGAAAGCCTTGCTGGCCATTGATTTGTGGTGTATTGTCGCAAGGTACACAAGTATGCAGTTTGTTTCCAATTTTATTTTAAACTGTAGCAGTTTTTATCAATTAATATTTAATACTCACTTCCCGTGGAACAGTTACCATAACACTTAGGGCCGTATCTACAGACCTCTTTCGAATGACAACCAACTGCTCACCAATGCTTTCTCTGTGGGGATAGCAGGTGGTTGTCATTTGAAAGAGGTTTATAATATCGGCCCTGAATGTTTAATCAGCTGTGTCTATATTATGTACAGTGATGATGCAAATGCCCAAGGTGTTCTCTTAGCATTAGCAATAAACTATTTATAAGTACATGAAAGTGTAGCGTTCAACAGAGGTGTTGCATACTGACATTGGTAGTATATGCAAAAAAAATAATAAAATAACTAGTGATGGGCAGATTCTGATTCCAGAATCGATAAATTTCATTAACTCCGCTGGAATCAAAATCAGATTGACTCCCTAGTTATGGAATTGAAATTATCTTTTCTAAAAAAAAAAAGTAACAGAGCATACCTATTTTTAGTATCTCAGGCGCAGTCAATCCCTGATTGTACGAGGCCTCTGTGTTCGAGAATAACAATGTTAAATCTCTGCCTCATAAAATCATGCACAGTACTCGTAAAATGGCGGTCTACCTGAGAATAAACTCGTAAATTCACTGTCTCTTAAAAACCAGTGCTCATAAAATTGAGGTTCCACTGTACTGGTTTACACAAATGGTTTTGTCTACAAATGGCAAACTATTTGTGGTACTTACCTGTATTGCAGCTAAAGTTGCCCATGAGAATGCAATTATTATCACCATTGGTAGTAAATAGCGAACATGTAGGTATGTCGGAAATGGACAGGAAATAGGCCGCTAGGCTACTAGTTACTGTATTAGAAATGGGCACAAGTAGTGAATGTTAACCATAAATAAAAACTTGTTCCTCCATAACTGTCACCATATTTTTTTACACAATTATGTTACATTCAGTTCAGTATGAAATGTTTGTACAGCTTGCTGGGCAGTTACTATGTAGAACTTAAAATACATTAAAAATAAATACCATGTACCACCGCACATTTTTTCTCCAAGATAAAACTGAAAAGAAGAGGTGCAAGTCATAACACGGAAAGGGTTAATCATACATTACAGACTGCAGAAAGATTTTATTTTAGTTGAAATGAAAATACGGAAGCCTTTGATAACAGATTGTAAATTGTTAGTGGTAAATATGCTACACCTGCATTACAGTCAGCCAAGACAGCGACAGTGCATACGGACAGCTTGTGGCAGCTGCTGGCCGGCCCACTGGGATGTGCCAAACTTACATCTGCTGATCTGCGCCAAAACAGCATTCATCTAGACCTAGAGCCTTCGTCTCTCTTGCCCAGTCTGATAAGTGAGCATCTAGGCACTCTTGAGCATGGCATGTGGCGGCGCGGAGAACCAAAACTGAGATAGTGTTGTGTTGCGTTGCTCTGTTAGAAGGAGTCACAGTACAGCGCCCTCGGTAAATACCAACTGCTGACAGAGTTCTACAGTACAGGCAGGCGCCAAGTTACGTAAGGTGCAACTTATATAAATTCTCAGTTGCATAATTTTTTGACCAAGGTGGGCCCGTACACTGGATACGATGGCTGCTTAGAAGAAAACAGCTTGTGCGGCACATGTGACGCTCTGCGTGTCTCTTTTTCTGTCTCTATTCACAATGTTTTATTGAGCACAGCAGCTGCATACAACAGTATCGCTTGTTAACGTACATGAAACATGTTGGGGTTGGGATCTACCCCTTCTGCTCTCTTTTAACTTTCCATATACCATTTTCAATCACACATTGATAGTAACAATGTGAGTTTTGAGTCATGCTGTTGTGCATTAAATAAAGTATGTGTATTACTGATGTGCATGTTTGAAAGCTGCAAATGGAAAAGGGGAAAAGGAGTTAATTTTTTGTGCACCAAATTATACCATTTACCAGATTTATTTTCGAGGAAATGTTTCACATCTGGCCATCTCATCATGTCCAGAATTCTTTTTCATACACACAAGTGATGAGCTATTAATGTAGGCTATTGTGTGGTGATTGTGATATATTTGGATAGTAATTTACTTCAAAATACTTTTGGCACTATAGTCTCACATAACAATTCAATTTTTTGACAGTTGTGAACATTATCTTGTGTACAAGTTTCTATAGAAAAATACTTCTAATTTTGCTCAGTTGTAAAATGTACTGCCAACACAGCTGTCAAAAAATTTAATTGTTACGTGAGACGGATTGTCAATCCAAAACATTGTGGTGTGTGTATTAATATTATATTAACTTAAAAACATAAATTGCTGGTAGCCAGTTTTTTTTCCTCTTGTGTAGAATGGAGTCCTGGCAGCATATTTTTACTATTGTTGGAAATACATTGGTCATCTCTTTTTTCCTCTACCCTTTAACAGTAATTGGCTGTCCTACCCTTACTTTGAAACAAAGAAGACTTTATAGGGAAGGAACAGAAACCTAAACAAGATGAAAGTTTTGCTTTGTAGCTGTATTTATTGCAGCACTTGTATTTCCAGCTCAGGGTGCTGAGGTTACTTCACCACTAAATGATCGCCCAAACAGTATAGGCCTACATTGAAATTAATTTTTTTATTGTTTCTTCCTATAGCCGTGAGCATTAATTTCAGTTACATCGAATTCCAGAGCCACTGCACAGTTGCCAATTTATTTTTAAAAAAAATTTTTGATGGTGGTTTAAACCTTGCTGTGTAAGAAGCACTTAAACTCCTACCTTTTCTCGTTTCATGTTCATTGCTAGTGTATTGTGTAATGGCGGATGTGATGTAGTAAGAACAAGGATGTACATAAACAAAACAAAGGGTGGCGGTTATGGGGAGTGTTGAAGGGGTGATAATAAGGGGGTTGCTGACAGAAAAAATCACTCGCCAGTAATAAGAGGAGCTCCGAGACTAGCAATTGGAGTGGAATTAGTTATGGGAGGCACAATGTGTTTTCCTTCATGTTCAGCGAGGGCAGTCTACATTCAGGTGCGATACAGCATTCTAGTTTCAAGTTACAACTGTCACAGTTTTTCAATTGATTCCTCTGATTTCTTTTTTGTTTTATATCATGGGGCCTGCCAGTTAATAAAGAGTAGTAACCCAACAAACACATGTTTTATGGTTGTTGGCGTGCTGAGAAATTTTTTAATAAGTACATATTATTTCAATTTTACACATTTTCCTTGGGATTTTTATTTGTTATTGTTATTACTATTACCATATTTGTCGGCATATAGGACGACCCCGCATATAAGACGAGTCATCTTGAAAAAAAGTAAATTACTAATTTTGAATTTCCCAACAGAAAAATATTTTTTTCCTTTGCTAGAAACATTAAAAATTTAGTTTAAATATTTTCAATGCATTTATTACCGGCATATAAACATCATAGTAGACACATAAACGATAAACATTGGCTACTACTGCTCTCCGCGCGCCCAAGAGCTAAGGAAATGCACTGCGGCGGCCGGCGATATCTCCATTTGCCGGCAGGTGTGCACGACTTGGCAACGCCGGACTGAGGCACGCCGCACACTTCATGGCAACGCCAGACTGAGGCACGCCGCGCACTTCTTGGCAACAACAGCTTCTTGCAAGGTCATTGCATTCCTGTGCGCTTATATCCGCCAGCCTAGCATTACATAGTAGACATGTGAATGTGTGGTACGGTACCTAGATCCTCGTTTTTTCCACCCGAGAGTCTTGTGCTTACGAGACAAAGGATGTATGCATGTGGACCTAGATCCTCGTTTTCTCCGCCCGAGAGTTGTAGGCTGGCGAGACAAAGTATCTCAGCACGCGCTCGCATCGATCGCTGCGAGGAAGTGTCCTTTATTATGAATGACACTCATCAAAAGTTCGTACCGTAAATTTTATTAAAATAAACGGGGCACTCGTTTTCATTTGTGATGAAAAACGCAATTCCTTGAAACATCATACAACTCCACAGCTTACAGCGTAGCTTTCGAACGATTTTTCGCTACCAAAAATTTTTGCACCCTCATATAAGACGAGTAGCAATTTTTGAGGGCCAAAAATATGTAAAAATTGTCGTCTTATATGCCGGCAAATACGGTATTATTATTATTATTATTATTATTATTATTATTATTATTATTATTATTATTATTATTATTATTATTATTAGTGTTCCTGAGAGCATGCTCATAAAATTTCTGCCTCGAAAAATTCAGTACCATATTCATAAAATTGTGGTTCTAGTGTATGTAGTTTGACAAATTCACATCTCCAACACAGATGTTCTTGGCTTAGATGTTAATGTTTGGACTTGTCACAAAGTTGTGTACGTATGTGTTGAATACGATGACATTAGTTTTGATTGATCTAGGTGTTCAGCACTTGATGCTAGAATCCGAGTGTGTGTCGTAACAATCTGGTTACTGTGCTGTATAAATAACTTACTGAATATGTCGGCAATAAAAACTACATTAAAAGTTGGGGAAATGCTGGGTCATTTCTTTTCTATATGTTAACTCAGATTGAAAAGGGAATGAGTGCAAAATAAAAGCAATGTAATTTTTGTTAATGATTACTGCCAAATCAAATTTAAGAATTGTTCCAGGTATGGCAGTGCTGAACTGTGTTTTCAACATGTGTGTCGGTTATCAGCTGTCGTGGAGCAGATGCCATCAATGGAAAGCCGCCCAGAAAGAGCATTTCTTGTCTCATTACTGAATCGGTTGTTCCCATTACTGTCATCCAAACACTTGGATGCACTACATGAGCTTTTCCCTATCCCTCAACACTTAGACATATGGACAGTTATTCAGCCGACTCTTGTGTCTCCAGGAGTAGCGCAACAGCTGCAGAAACATTTCACGAGTAGCATGGAGGCTTGGCTAATGCAACCTTTATCTGCAGAAAATTACAAGGCCATGGTAAGAATTTTATTATTAAACATTTAATGCCCGTGACTATGTTTTGTTCTCTTAGTTAATATTTTATATGCGTATAAACATGTTAGATGTACAGTAATTAGAAGTAGGATTTTTGTTGAGGTATTGTGAGGCGAGTAGGTGCCTGGTCCTTAATTTTTACTGTTAAGTTCTTGTAATTGTAATAATCTTTGTAATTTTATGTTTGGGTAAAAGGAATCATATTGATTGTAACTGCAAAGTACTAGTGAATTCATGCCAATAGATTGGTAAATGTATGTTGGCAAGTTGTGGTCTGGTCGAGTGGATAGCCCAGTGTGGTATCCACTATTTCAGAGTAACATGTAATTTCAAGCTATAAATTGTAAGATACATGCATGTAATCATGTGAATAGAATATTGTTGACATTTGTAAGGAAAAAACCATCAGGTAATCTTTTCATTTTTAATGTGAGTAATTAACAGTGTTTGGGAATCAAAACTTTTTTTAGGTCCAGTTTTTTTACGGGTACCTCAAAGTGGAAATTTTACTGCTGGACAACTTTGCTCTGGTGCAGTTTTTAATTCCTGTCATTTCATCACTTTTAACATTTTTCATTTCAGGCAACGGTTAAAAAGTTATTTAATATTTTAGGACTTCAGTTGAGTTTTGGTGCACTGAAATGGCCATTAGCAACCTCGGGGTGGTATGTAACTTGGCTGTTTCACTTTCTCACAAAGTCCCTGCAAATTTTAACTTAAAATGTTGTTTTCTACTCGTTTATACTAAAGTTAATGTAGCCAATTTGCTACTTACTCAAAACAAACTAATTGTGTAATTTTTATGCACCCTTAGGTAAACATGAAATTAATAAGTTGTGCAATTATAATATTTTGGTCGTAAGGGTGGAACCATATATGTAAGGATGAAAGGAAATGTGCGCCTTCCGAGTTTGGTAGCGTCCCAGTCGTAAGATATGCTAAGCTGAGTGTATCTGTGCAGCAAAGGGCTGAAAACTTGGAGCAGTTTAGGCGGCCTATTGCCGTTGTCGGTGTGCTGAATATCATGATTCATTAAGGAAATAATTGCGGTTAAGCATATAGTTCGATGAAGGTAAAGTTCGGGGTCTATCTCTAGTGGTTATAACTCGTGAGCCACTTAGGACAGCCAAACTGCCGAGGCACACTGATCCCTAACATTCCGAGTGTGTGTCTGCAGGATGGAGCATCGTAGACGTGTGTTGAAGATTCTGTATTGCAAATTCCGCTGTAACTGGGCGTAATAAACATCACCAATGGACCTGAAGATGTTTTCTTTATAGTTCAGCACTAGTAGAATCTGGAATGCTGTGTCTGCTTCTTCACTGAGTAACCCACTCTTAAAGCCTTTTCTGAACATCGGCACTGTTGTCAGCATCAAATTTAACCGGGAGTGTGTGTGTGTGTGCAGCACTACAGTATTAAAGATGGTGTGGCATATAATGTTATGTTAATATTATGTCAGTCGAAATGTACAGGATTTGTAAACTTGTTTATAAATGTGCTGAAAATTATCCACAAATACGTTACTGGCTGGAATAGCTACATGAATATAATTTTGTGTCAGATATGCACCTTGGAGACTTAGAATAAATGTCAAGAATTATGCTATATTTACCTAAAGCTATGCAACACTTTTTTTCTAAAAATTTTTTTTAAGTACATTGTGGTTTACATTCAAGCTCACAAAAAATTATCACACACATGCTGCTGAATTTCTGTCACCAAAAAGACAGGTGTGGCCTTTATTGGCATTTTCTTAAATTTCTTTGTAAGCTTTACAAAACAAGCCTGCAACCGTTAATGACTGCCATTATGTAAATAAATACCCCATACTTAGTATCATGTTGCAGATGAATAAATTGTGTGGAGTCGAGCTGAATTAGACACATAAGGCCTTATTCATAGTCGTGAGATAGTTCCGAGATGATCCTGAGATCATCTTACGCCAGTTAGTCCAGGGTTGGTCCTGACTTAGTCCGGACCAAGTGTTACCTTATTCATAGACGCCAACTAACGCCGGACTAGAGATAGTCGCGGGATCAGCCTTGTACACTGTTGCCACATGCTTCGCGCATGCGCACGTCACA
>PNEQ01000128.1:34124-55449 GCA_003012365.1 Medauroidea extradentata
TCTTATATTGTAATGGTCCGCCATGTTAATTTTCGACTTAGCCCATCGTTAAACCTACCCTTGGTCCGGACTAAAAGTTAGACCGGACTAACGCACGATGATCCTCGGACTAGCGTTAGTCCGCGTCTATGAATAAGACAAAAATTAGTCCGACGATAATCCCGCACTAGTCCGGGTCAAAAACGACTATGAATAAGCCACATAGTCATTTTGTAAATGAGCAGGTAACACTGCGAGACACATTACATCTTGAAATGTAAGAAGCTTTGTAATGTTTCACAAATTGTGTTTTTCATACATGAATTTGTTGATTCTTAACAGTTATTCAATAAAGTGTCTGTTGCAAATAATCAACTATAATTTGAGCTTTTATAATTATTATTGCTGATCCTATGTATCTGATTAATATTAATATTTATTACTGGATAAGGCAAGAAAAAATTTAAACTATAATAAATACAAAACTAAATTTGAAGCTGTTATTCCTTAAGTTAACAATGTTATAAAGATTTTGTTTTTATACCTAAGTTTATAGGCTCCGTACTTACTTGTGTAGTCTAAAGTGCACACTTTTATTCCAAAACAACCGATAAAAATTCAGGGGTGGCACTATACATGGAAAATGTAAGAAAAAAACTGAAAAAAAGGTAGCCGCAGAAAATTTGGGAAGGGGGGGGGAAGAGGTGGAGTTGTAGTCCTAAACTGATGGGTGTCAATAGTGGGAGGAAGAGAGAGAATGTTCTCACCGCCGGGTTCCACCATCATTACTCCTCTTCCTTTTCTTTTTCTCCCCCTCCACTATCACTGCTGTACCGGTAACTGCTAAAACCAGAGTATTAATATTATTTTATGTGGCAGGAAAGTTTTTGGGTGAATGTGAGAAGTTAATTATGATGTCTCGTGATCAGCTATCTTTCGTGGGGAAAGAAAGGAATAAAAAAGGGTGACACTGTTCTTTTTTTTTTCCCCCGGGAGAGGGAAGGCAAGGTGATTGGGGCCGCACTAGGGTTCCAAAGCTTCGGAAAAAAAACAGGGAATTTTTTTTTTTTTCAATTCACGTAAAATGTAAAAAATTGGACTTTTTTCTTCATCAAGGTGAAAAATTATGGAAAGTTGAAAGAAAAAATTCAATAAAAATAACCTTACAATTTCTGAATTACAAATCTGGATGTTAAATGTATTTACATTCTGGCCTATCTACCGTTACACAACATAGTACCCTACCATCACAACGAAAATGAAATAATTAGTAAATGTAATGCAAAGTTTAAAAAATAACCTCAATATAGTTGGTATAAATAAACAATATGCACATGGATTAAACATAAATTGTTGTCAAACACATACTCATACACAACTTACAATCTCTGCCAGGAAAACAGTTTCGATTACAACAAAACACCCTTTGTAGTTCAGATTCACTAGTAACACCCTAAGATAATTATTAATTATCTTGCTGCTTGTATCAACTGGCTAAGTGGTGTACTTTGCTGTTGTTTTACGTTTATCAACTTTATAATTTGTCTTTTTTTTTTTTTCAGACATATAATTGACATGTGAAATTTAATACCTAGATTGCTGTTTGCCAGTTGTTCAGTTATGACTTACGATGGTGTGTGTGTGTGTGTTCCTGATTAGTAGTTAACAAGTTATTTAAATTACAGTAATGTGATGCTTCTGTAGTTCCCCTTATCTTGAAACTGTAAAAATCTCATGTTGGCCTTCTTTCCACATTCATACACCTTGCTATATAGCGTCCCAACCTTTGATTGCAGTACAGAGCTTATGGTGTGCGCTGTTGCCAAGTCGCAGTCATGTTACGAAGTTCTGGAGGTGAACTACTTCAGAGTTTTTAGCTTTAAATATTATATTCTTTATTATTCTAATTGATATTACAATTTGCATAGCATCACACTTCAAAATATGCAATTAATAACAATTTCTATTACTTTAAAATAAGAAACAATTCTCATACTCCACTTATATTAATTCACTACACGAATTGTAACGGGCACTTCATTAGGAAATAATTATCACATATCTTTTAATCATTATAGCTACTGCTGACAAAAAGTAAGATTTATTCAATTTTAGTAGCTTCTATCTGAAGACAATAGCGTGGTTGGGGTAATTGACGATTATGAAATTGATCATTCAAAATCACTGTGTGGGCACTGAAAAATACGTCTGTTTTTTTTACACTGTTATTGTCTGCTATAAATTTAAAGTGGGAGAGGGGGATGATGTTATTTATTTGGGCGTTTTTACGTGTCCTGGAACAGCACAAGGCTTTAGAGGAACACAGGGGAAATGGGGAAGGAGTCAGCGAAGGTCTTTGTTAAGGAACCATCAGAGTATTCGCCTGGAGTGATTTTGGAAGACCCTGGAAAACTGAAATCAGGATGGTCAGAGCCGGGTATCGAACCTGGGTCCTCCCAAATCCGTGGCGAGTGTTTAATTACTGCTCCACTGTGCTTGGTTATCAAACAAAAGAGAGTACATTAATGTTATGCAGTGATGTCAACTCATAACTTATTTCCACTACTTCTTTGATATCTTAAGCCTAAATGATAGCATATACAAATAGTAGGATATGTTTACCTGTATTGTTTAAAATTGTTTTAGTATATATTATGTAGTTTTTTAATACTTATCCATAAAGTTGAAGGTATGAATTTTCGTCAATCAAAAAACTTGCAGAAAGCAGGTAAATTTTTTTGTCGAGGGAAGAAATTAGACGACTTAGTAAAACCTTATAAACAAACTGTATAAGTTTTATTATATTTGCTCTAATTTAGGATTTTAAAATATTTGCCATACAAGTATTAGAAATGAAAGATCATTGCCTTAAATATATTTAAAGGAATTATTTATTGTTTACTTTTCTTTATGTTTTCAACTTTTCATGTTAGTTTTCTGTACTGTGTTGCTATTGTTTGTTCCTATTAGCGTAAATGGTTTGTTTGGAACATCCTGTTTCTTCTAAAGCTCCCTTAATGAGTTAATAGTATATGAAAATTAATGGAATAAGATCAATACAATATTTCGCTCCATTTCGTGTAGCCTATCTATATTACAACTTTTTATTGTTTTGCCTTCCATACAAATACATTTTAACAAAAAATTACACACATAAAATTTTGTTTCGAAATCAAGTCAACATACACAATGAATCGTTCTACTGCAAGACACTGCAGTTTCACTAATGAACCAGTTTAGGACATGGGACGAAGAAAACTGCTGACTAAAGGAAGCCAGTATCTTATTTATTAACCTTTCCAGACATAACCTCATAGTCAGCTTCAGCGCCTAACACTTCGAACAACACTCAACTGTTGAATTTGTAGGGCGAATGCGTGGGGAGCGCATGACATAACACATTTCACTGCTTTATACAAGAGAGTGGATATAGTTATTGAGGTGGGGTTGCTTTTAAAAATAGATTTAGCTCATTACTAACAACTTCCTCGCTTTCATCCCCCGTATAACTTGAATAGCAAAAAAGTTTCTCACTGACCAACTTTTGGATGTTTTAGTTTGTTAGAAAGTGCACATAACGTTAGAAAAAAATTTTAGCCTTCAGATTTCTTTGTTGGCATCCAGATATATTAAATTACACACCATTAAAATCTTGCTTTTGATTCATTAGTTATGATGTGATATATTTAAGGATGCATGAAAACAGTAAAATATTAGTTTTTTAATTTTTTCAACCCTTTAAAATGGTGTAAACGTTGAACTAACTGTATAACCCGATACACGTTTCAATGCTGTACAATATACAAACATTTTAAGATCAAAGTTACAAGGTGGGAATTTTAGGATTTTTGGCAACAGTGTTTGCCGAAACAAGGACAGTACTTATGACAGTTACCATGCATTGGAAAGAGAGAGCAAATGTCCATATAACCTTGTACTGCAATCTAAGCGTGAGACGCTCTATAGCGAGTAAACGTTCAGAATAAATCAGATAGGCCTTCTCTCCGCTTTTCTCCTTATTTTGATTACCTTATATAAGTTGCTATATATTATTTTGTCGCCACAGGTTTGTATAATTTCTCAATTATTTTAAAGAAATTTTTCTAATTTTTCCAGAAAATTTGGGGAAAAAACTGTTTTTTCCTGGTTTTTGTTTTTCTTTTCGCCAATTTTTCTGGAAATTTTATAACCCTAGGTCGCACAGCCCTCTGCTTGCAGCCACCCCCAGCTGCATTCCTGAGCCTTTCTTTCTTCTCAGCTCTGGACAGTAAATAAAAAAGGCAAGCTTGTACTGCTGTCATGGCACGGTATCTCTCTGAGAAAGGGGGAGGGGGACATGCTGGAAGCGGCAAATACACAGCACATGAAGAGGTGGGAGTGGGGACTGTTGTGTAGGTGTACACACACACGCGCGCATGCGTGAGCTGGCCGCAGCAGGCAGCAAGCAACCTCGGCAGACTATAGATATAGCTGTGGACAAGGGTGAGACAAGCCACAACCACCTCCCCCTCACCTTTTCAGGCTCTCTTCCATCACTCTCTAGCCAGTGTGAGTGAATGTCGTCTTTCTTCTCTCTTTTCTTTGTTGCCAGCCAAGGTTCCTTCCTCCCTCCCTCCCTCCCCCACCCCTGGTCCATCTGCCGTAGCCTCCCTCGCACTGCTTCTGGTATCTTACTCCCAAGATTTTTTTTACTTGCTAGCAAAGAACTTAATTTTTTTTCCCTGGAACTTGTTGCAAAAATCATTGTGTGCACTACACACGAGGGCGCACTATACACGAGTATACACAGTATTTTGCTTTCTAAGACATGTAGCATGTTACATGATTTCCTTGTAACATAATGTATTTTCTTTTGACATATGCAAGTTTGATGGTCAGCTACTGTGGTTATTCTTATCAGTACTGACAAGTAACTTATGCTCTGAATATGTACATGTTCTTTAAAAGATTTTTTTTGAAAGTAATCTTGTGATTACAGTAGAACTCTTGATTAGTTTTTGCAGTACGTAAATGTTGAAGTCGTGTACAAAGAAGTAAAAATTCTCTTAGGAGACATAAATATTGTACATCATAACATGTATGTATGTTTAAACTCAAACTGTTAAATAGTTGTATTATTTTCTATTTCTAAGTTCTCTAGAAATTTGTTGTGTCTATTTTGCTATGAATGGTGTCTTAGTATGACTTAGATTGGAGTTCTCTTCATTTTGTTCACCATATGTAGTTATTTAAATAAATTTAATTTTTTAACAACTGAAAATTGACCTAGGGCACACTTAAGCCAAATTTGTTTAATCCTATTGTTTTGTAATGAAGTGAGGTTATAGACAGTTCCAGAGAATATGTTGTATTTATTCATAACAAATCTGTCCAACAAAAAAATGTAATTTCTTAAATTATTTTCTGGGGTTTTCTACAAAAAAGAAGGTAAGAGGGTTAGTAGGAGAAAAGAGGATGGAAGGTTTTTAGAAATATGTTAACCTAATCAATATTAATTTAAATAAAAACTTCCAACTTCTATGCCAGAGTCAAGTAAACGAGGATTTCTTGTAAAAATGGTACATTGTGGTACATTTTGACATACAGGCAGGGGTGGGTCAAAAAGACATTGCTGAATGTATAACTTGTCATTCACTGGTAAAAAAAAAAGTGTGTACTGTCAAGGATTTGCTTACAGGTGCGCAGTTTGTCAGTGGTTGCTAGTTGTGTGGCAGTTATTCCTCCAAATACTGGAATGATGACAGAAATTATGACTTTGTGGCATACTGTGGAGAATATAATCACTCAGCAGGAAAATTATGTTTCTGCACACTGGCTACAACATCTGATATTCCTTATCTGTGAGGCAAGCATTGCATTATTGCCACACATGAACAATCACCAACTGTTTAAGGTAAGTCAATTTTGGTTTGTGAAATTAATGTGATGTAAGGTATATGTCACTGATGCTGCTCTAAGTTAGCTACTGCAGTGATTTTTCTTTCATCTATCCAAGATGTGGAAAAACAGAGTTAAACTAGATAATTCATGACAACAACTAAGAAAAGGTGGGAAATGGCTGCTAGGCTACTAATTACTAAAAATGTAGACAGAGATGCACAAGTACTTACAGAAACAGTACTTGCAGGTTGGAGAGAACACACAAAACATAGGACAACACATTTTTGCGCAGTTGCGACGTTTCGTTGGCCAGGCCAGCTTCCTTGATCAGCGAGTGTTTGCACGCAGCAGTATGACAGTTGGTAACTAGCACACCTAGCGGCCAAGGGACAAACTAGGGTGTGGCGGGAAATTTGAAAGTTATCGGATGTTGAGGCCTGGTGGTTGTCTGGATTTTGTGAAGTATTAATGTATTTTGTAGTTCACAGATTGCTAAAATAAGCACATTTAATTTACTGAATGGTATTGATAATGTTTTCAAATATGTGCACTTCCAACACTTAAAATACAGTAAGTCCTTGATTTATGTCATGGTTATGTTCCTTACAATAATGAAGCAAATTGAAATAACTTAAATTGAGTCAGACTCTCCAACCCCGGCCTACAGCCAACACATATAACACTTAATTCTGTTGGGTGGCAGCATGCATGCCACCACACTGCGAGTTTATCACCCACGAACAGTGAAATGACAGCTTGGGAACCATTAAACTATGTACTAGTTTTTCAGAAAAGTTATTTTAACCAACTGCTTTATGCTTTAGTACATCAAGAACTGCAATAATTTAACAATTGATATAGGCATGTGTCATTAAGATTTACATAAGCGTTTCTGTACAAGTTTTTACTCCTCCTTTCATAAATGACCGAGATGTGTTACGTACAGGCTGCATATTTTTACTTAAAAAAAAAAAAAAATAATAGTTCACAAAAATTTTGCACTGTGCCTTTTGACATTACCTTGCATGCAACTTGTTAATCTCATGCACACTGGCTAGCTAGCTCAAGCTAGTAGAAGAGGGGCTGTTACGTTGAGGAACTACTGTATAATAACAGTTAATATGTGGTGCTGCAATTCATAACTAACGGTTGGCTCATGCACAGATTGCCTAATCTGTGGTACAGTCTCAACGGCGACAATCACTGCTCTGTTTTATATTAACAGTTTCTGCAGCAATGCTATAATCATTAGTAAGCTTCGTCACTGACCTCTCCTTTATCTAAATGCAGGTACATGAATAAAATTCCAAAACAAACTTAAGTTTAACCCATTTATCTCCAAAAACAAAATACGGCCTTCAACATGGCTCCCAAACAATTCTATTACCAAAATAAACACGTAGAATGTAGCAGTCCAAATACTTCACCTACCATTGCAATTGAGTATGTAAATTCATTGGTGACGACAATCCATGTGATACACAATCTGCTGGATTGTCACTGTGTTGGCTACAACATCTGTACTGTCTCTCTTGTTATTAATGTCCACAAAGATTCTTCTTCTGTCAGCTATTGTCTATCCCATGTAAGAATTCCATGTTTTGACAGCCGATGCTACCAATATTTTTAACACGTGCCAGACATGTGGCAACCATTTAAAACAACAGGACATGACCGTATGACCTGATGCAGTAGTAGTGGCAGCCCTGGTCAACAAATCGGTTACCTTCCATCGCCGACGCTGAAAGTAGTGTGTATTATACGTGAAAAATAAGTACACATTTTGGAGGAAACGTAATATAATAACACAGCGTCGTATCCAACATTAGTCAGTTAACTATTTTATTATATTCAAATAGCGCAATTTTATAACTTATTTACAAACAACCGCACCATTATCAGTCGACCTACAACCAAAACAAAACAAAGCACGGCCATTTGCGAGAGTGAAACGTTACCGTGTTCGCGTGTGTTTGAGATTCTTATAATGTGTTAACTTTATTATTCTGTGCATATATGTAATATATTGTAATGTGTGGATTATAAAACCCAGCCTGTAATCGCCAAAGGGATATTATGACTTCCGGCAACCAAAACAAAGAGCGGCCATTTGCGTTGCGAGTGTTAGAGGTTGAGCTTCTCGTGTGTTCGTGTTCGTTTGAGATTCTTGTACGGTGTTATTTTCATATTTTATGCATGTATGTAATTGTAATATATTGCAATTCAGGGATTAAAATACGCTGCTTGTAATCGCTAACGACAACGGGATATTAAGACGTGATTCGGAAGGCAGGAACTTCAGCTGGCATGTCTACAAAAACATTCGCTAAATAAGAAGTACGTAATCCGTTCAGACAAAAGTGCTACATAAAATTTTTAAAATATTACCTAACTTTTATTTCAACAGAATTTGTGGGTAACCACCTACGGTTCTTGTTGTAGTCTTCTATGTAAACATGCTTTTTCAAGGTGCCGGCTCAATAAATTATTTTTGTAAGAAAATGTCCAAGTTTTTTTGTTTGAAGCAAGTAAGTGGTTAATATAAAGTCCACATGAGATTTTGTGCTTACCGTCAGCTGCAAAAATTTAGGCCTACATATTACCAAAAGAAACGGCCAGAAGACGTACGTCTATATATTTCCTGGTCATTAAAGTGTACTGGAATAGATGACATGTGTTAATCAACAAAATATTTGAACCTGATCTGGGCAATTAGGCCTACCCATGTTTGTTTATTACTTACGCGTTTTATTGATTTATTATTTCCGTTTAGGTTGTGAGAGCACAAATTTTTGCTATAAGCCTACAATAGTCACATGACTATAATAGGCTAACACTGATATTTCAAAGGTAGGCCTACCACAAAAGGTAAGTTTGTTTAATAGTCTACAACTGGAAACTTAAACTAAGCCTATACTGCTATGATCTGATAGTACAGAACCAAATTAAAGGCAACACGAAAAATAATAGTAATAATTCTTGCATGAATTAGCCTATTTTAATTATTATTAAAGTTTAAATATGTTTGCTTGCACTGTAATAAGCTCTTGCAACTTCAGTTTGCAATAACCAAATAAGCTACTATTATTTAATCTTTTTAGATGTCAGGTAGAAAACATAAGTTGCCCATACATGTTTGTTTATTTCTGGTAACGCCATTAAATGTTAAAATTTTTATCAAATCTAGAAAAATATACAAGAAAAAGTTAAATTTTAAATAATTGTATTAACTTAATATCTGTAGAGTAGGCTATCCATTGCTGTAATTGGAAATAATTCCATTAACATTGCCCACCTAACCCTAATAAGATTAATGTGCTTCTAGTATTGAAAATAAATTATTTGTCTGAGATCTAAAAAAATAATCTCAAGAAAATCACAACACACTTTAAATGTTATTACAATCATAATATACCTTTACTGTTGACATGTTTTGATTGTCAGCTGGAAAGCACATGGTGGTGGAAGGATACATAATGTTTTGTTTACATTGCCCTACTTTTTTATGAACTGTCAAATAATGGAATTCTTATACGGTATGGACAATATGTTGCTGGCTTGACTTCTTCCAATTCCCTGAACATTTTTACAGTCTCACGAATACCATCTCATTGTACGTGAAACATTGTGATTGATCTTGAAGATAGTGTGTTGATATTTGCAACACCAATACCTTGACATAAAATGTTCGTCCATTTTTAACTGTCGAATTAACGTTAAACTGAACTGTACTCACACAGTGCCCTACAGTATTTGAAACAATAATTTGTGGCTGTTTCTTCTTCAACCGTAGAGTTTCGACATACCTTTCATTCACAAAACTTGCCTCAGATCCTGAATGTAGCAATGCTCGAACCAAAAAGGTGCAAGAAACAGTAGCCTAAACAACATTATTCTGAATAGCGACTACTTTATTGAAGTATGGGAATTTAAAAAATTTGTGAAATTAATCTGAAACTACATAAATTAAGGACTTAACTTTATAGCAAAAACTGTTTAAATTTACAAGTTTAGGCTTTAACTACTGCAGTGTAGAACAAAAGCAAATTCAAGATTCAATAAGCTTTTAAACTGTACATTGTTAAGTACAGTAGAACCCAGATCTAACAAAATGTTTCGTTAAATCAGACGCCATATTTTTTCACACACCCCCCCCCCCCCTGAAAAAAAAAATTAAATCCTCGGACATGTTTTGTTGGAATTTAAGGTAATTTTAAAAATGTCTGTTGGCTCAAAACAATAACAAAACACATTTATCGTCAACAGGTAAGCCGCAGCTGTAAAATAATAAAAAATTAGAAAAAAAAATTTTAAAACTTATAAGAGGAACGCTTGGCGAGTGTGCGCATGATTAGGCCGTCTGTGCGCCATCAACACGTGAGAAGTGATGACAAACATTGCTGAGCCGTCAATCTTTCTCTCTCTCCTACCCACTCCACCAACAAATTTCAAGAAATTCCCATACAAAGTGGTAAAAACAAATTGCAATGAAAACTCATTTAAAAGTTTGTGAGACAATAATAAAATAATAATTAAATATGTGCGACGCCTGCCATTGTAGCTGGCAGGCAGCCACTGTCATGAAACTTGTTGGGCTACTCTACTTTGCGCTATAGCGTTTTTTGGTATCTGAGAAAGAAATTATTGACGTTAACGGTAATTAATTCATTGTAAAAGTCTGCATAAACAATATAATTACGTATTTTTTATAAATTCGCAGATTTTATCACGGGATGCAACAGAAAATATTCACGCTGGGTGCTGTCCACTGCCGCGCTGTGGTGACTAGATACCTAGATGCTCGTTCACTCGCCAGCTGGTAGGATGAGTTTCTATGCGTTCGTTTTGCAACACAGCGTCGCTCGCTCGGCCGCACCCGTGTGTGCTTATCACAAAGTCACTCCTGCTGCCAAAGTTTTCAACGAATTTTAACGTTTTTTTTTTTTTCTCGACAGATGGTTTAAGCTTATCTACGGAGAAATAAGTATATACTGAAGCCAGCACTAATATTTTTAATAGACTTACATTAAAATTAATATTCCAATTTATCAAAGTCACTTAATTATTTAATACATTTATTTGTTATTTTTTAAAGGTTCCTAAAAGTGCTTCCGTTAAATCACTGTTTTAGTTATTCCCGAGTTTGTTAAATTGGGGCTCTACTGTACCATTATAAAATAACATATCTACCTGCTAAAAAAAAAGTGAGAAAAATACAAGTAGCTGCATGAGAAATTCACAGATATGATTTGTGGTCATGAAGTCATAGGTAACCTGCCAGTCTATGTCTGCGGTGATGTCAGGGGGCATGTACTTCAAGTCGTCCTTTACGAGTGATACCATTATGAACACGTTTGTAGATATGAGGGATTCACAAGCAACTATGATCAACATACCGTGCAAAATGTTTTTTTTTTCTGTAAGTAAACATAAATACAAGCTCATGTGAAAATCACAGTTTATCGTCTTAGCATGGCAACGTGCACAACATGTGATATGGCAACGGTGGAAATGCATTTGCATCTGGTAATGCTGTCTTGACTTGCTTGGCCTCGATTGTTATAGACGCTATCTTGGTACTGCATGAAAACAAATGACACAGCACGTTGAGTACACAGAATTACTCATCGCTTGTGTGTCTTATTTTTATTGTGATAACGAACGGCACTGCAGAATCAGTTTTAAACTCGCTACTATTTATTTTTTTATTATGTATGTTGTACTGCGAAAAATTACGTTTATGAAACTTAACCTGCTAGAGTTGTTTCTAGAACATGTTAGGTTTGTCCGATCATGGCAAAGCATCAAGCAAACTTCATTTGGATCACTTTTTTAACGCCTGGAGCTGAAATTTTACACTACCCAGCATAACTGTAGAGTGTTGTTCATTTCAGCCCATATTTCAACCAATCATAAGAAAGCTAGCAGTGCTGTTTGTTTTAGTTGCCACCTTGCTAGAAAGCCAATTTTGTATTGTTTACTTGATGTTTTGCCGTGCTGTAGCGAGTGAAAATGGTGATATAAAAAGCTAATGGAGATCACGCCTAATAAACAAATGCCTATCGTTTTTGGCAGTCTGCTGTTTTATAATGGCAGAGATAATAACCAAGGTAAACTGTACTGTTACTATTTCAATCCCATGTATCATGTTAGTAACCTAAAAATTGTTTGTTTATGTAAATGTTTGGTTCTTACGATAACTCGTAATTACGACAATTTTTTGTGCTGTTATTAACTCTCGTAGTAACTGGATTTCACTGTAGTTACTGTCACTTTGAGTTATGATGTCAGTATGTTATGATGGTTTTGTGAATGTTTATTAGCATTATTAGCATAAATAATATGGTAATGAGTAGGCTACATTGTATATGATTATTGGTTCATTCTGCACCAACATAGTGCTAACATTTTTTTCAAAATTTCCAAATTGAGTCTGTAAAAATTGACACGTAGTTCACTGTCTCATAGTTTTAAATTTGTTAAAACAATAAAGGATTTACAGTATACAGTGACAGTGTGTTGATCTCTGAGAAGATGAGAAAAAATGGGTACATGGACAGTATGACAGTATAGGTCTCAGTAATTTAAGTCACACATGAAGAAACATCAGGCAAGTTACATGTTCTCTGTGTACTTGTGAGCCGTGTAGCGAAGTGCTGAGAGACAATTGTCTGGTGTACCAACCAGGAACCGGCTGACATGGTCTTTACGCGTACCAAGAACATGTGCATCAGTTACTGCTGCATTGTGTATGTGCATGATAAGAGTCCTGTGGAGGACACTTAAAAACACTTTGTCTAACAGTATTTTATCACAGCATGTTGCCGTGCACTGCAATGACTGTACAAGCATGATAAATTGATAAATGCCCTTTAGCACTGACATGCATTTCTGGCGTTGTGTCCTTACATTTTTTGTTCCGTATCCTCTCAGGGATCGTCTACTGAATCCATTGAGCAAAATCATCTTGTATAATGTAATTTGTCTTATAAACTCAACAAAAATTTTGTATTGAATTAAAACTTAATGAGAAGTTAAACAACAATTTACTCCATTTCCCTATGATATAAAAAGTGTTTGCCTTGGTAACCATGACCTCTGCACTTTCACTGATAATGTTATACTTACACAATAGAAGTTGACTCCGGAGTAGCATTAAACATTGTTAACCACAAGGTGTTTATAATGATTTTTGGCCAAATATTAATGATCGACTTATGTGAGCCCCATGGGATGTTAATTTAGTCTTGTGGGGGGTAAACATGTTAGTGGTCAATACACCTGCATCTACTATTTTCAGGTCTTGTCTGGTATGAAGACTTTGGCAGCAGTCAGGTGTTCTTCTGTGAAGATATCTGTGGTGTTGGCCCTGCGTAAACTTGGTGACAAGTTTATTGATGTGGATGCAAACCAAGCTGATGTGTTTCATGTAACAGCAGAGCTATTTTCTCTGCTCCTCAAAGACAATAATATCCTTGTATTGGAAGCCACCCTGGAAGCTTTTGAATATTTTGCTCACGTCACTCAACATGCAGAAATAGTAGCTGCCTCCGTACAAGATGATGAGGCCATCCAACTAAAAGTTGCAAACTACTTAAAGAGGATTTTACCATGCCAAGAACCTTCACTTAATCTTAAGCAGTACCTCTGCCATCAGTCACGTGTCATGTTTGTACACAAGTGCTGTATTCAAAGTATTAATGGAAGTACACAGGAATTGCAACTTGTACATGAAAGTATGCAAGAATTGCAACCTGTAAAAAAATTTAAAATTGACACTTGTGAAGATGTGAAGAAAATTATTCAGCAGTACTTGGGCTTATCTGAACAAATTGTTAGTTTTATATTGCACAAGAAGGTTTCATCAAATGAAATAGAAAAACTAAAAAAAATTGCAACAGAGATATTAAAATTCAGTGATGAAAATTAATGCATGACATGAATTGCCTCACATATGTTCCTGAGAAATGAAAGAAGCATATCTGTGTTCTTTAGAAATAAACCATACATATCAAATATTTTTTAAGGATTGAAATACAGCTGTCCTGTCTCGTGTGTTAGCTGCCCTGTGATCTGGAAAGAACTACTGTGTTTTACCGCATAATCTTCACATATTTTTGCCAAATTGGATGCATGAAATCAAAGGTGCAACTATTATTCGAGAAAAATTCCAGTGGTAGAAAAAAACCAACATTTTTCGTCACTAACCCTATTTACATTAAAGTAACTCAATATTTTTGGCAGAACTATTGACGGATGAACTCTGAAACAATGACTAAATTTCTATGACTTACTAGATGTTTGAGGTTAAGTTAGTTTCGTTCATAATTAAATACACACATTTGGCGGCAACACATTTTGTGATTAGCAGTATTTACCAGTAAATAAACACTTCTGGTAATTAGTAAATCTATCAATTTTCGTTTCTCTTGAAGGTTTTTGTTTTCAGCTTCTGCGAGTCCACTACGGTGTGTACTGTTTACAAACTTTGTTTTTATTTTGGGTTGTCATAGATATACTACGTTCAGTTGGGAAAGTCCACGCGCAAGAAAAACACACAAGATGGGGGACTGTTGAACTAGTAACCATGGCCATGCTAGTAACGCTATGGTCCACTTTCATTCCAGCAGAATATTTTGGTACATACTAACTATAATCGATTCTTGCAGCAACCATTTTGTTCTAATAGTTTCGTACTTCGCATTTGAGCGCAGTTAACATTTCTGATGTAGAAAAGTAAACAGAACATTGCGGTGCGACGATTATGCGATGAAAGTATTTTTACAGTTTCTGTCATCTCAAAACCGGCAACTACACAATGGTGACGATTGTGCGATAAAACACTGTATTTGTGGAATTATTAAATTAGTTAACAGCTGTTCATTTTAATGTGCAAGTCTCTTAGTGATATTTTTTATGGTCATACTAGGGGAAAGCAACTGATTTTTCTTCCTGAATTAAAAAAAAATTTATGTTAATGTTTATGCATGTAAAATTAGTAACCCATGCTTTCTAGGTATATACATATTCTTTGACTGGATTTAGTTTCTTTGACATACTCCACTGCAAAATGAACGACTGTCAAAGAAAACTAAACGAATAATAGAAAACCATAAATAAGCAGAGTATGCTTTAGTCAACAAGATACATACACAACATGAAATTCCAAATTGGAATCGGGTCAAATAAAACAAGGAACAGACACGAACAGAAAAATAACAAAATGACACAACAAAGAGACGAAACAAAACACAACAGATATCAGACACAAACAGAAAAGACAAATGACACAACGATGAGATGAAACAAAACACAGTAGTTTTCCAGACAGTGTGTGTACGACGTTTCGGGAACTGGTATCTGTTCCCGTCATCAGGTAGACACACAGGGTTCTGGAACACGAGTGCGACTGATGAGGAGACTGGAAAACCGTGGGTTTATATAGGATAAGCCCACTTATCTTGCTCAGCCAATGGGAGACGAACTGTCACCTGATTGGTTGTGATGGGTTGAGTGTGTGTTTTTGTTTTGTGCTGTTAAGTTGTTTCACTCTTATCAATGGGATCCAAATATTTTTTAATTCAATACTCTATTACTGAAAATATTGCTATTGCTAATAATAAAGGCTGATTCTTGGATTTTTTCTTTTACTTTCGTCAGTTTCCTGTGTAAGTGGTTTTGAGTCTTCCCAAAGAATTTTGTGGCTATTTTTCCATGTATGTTCGGCCAGTCTAGATTTTTGGGTTTCGCCTTTCTTGTAATTGTTTTTATGTTCTTTGATTCGGGTTGATAGAGCTCTGCCAGTTTCACAGGGTATCTGATGTACACAGTTGTGAGTTTGTAGTATTTCGGTGGCTGGTTTCACCCTGGTGACTTTTAATAGTAGATTTGGATCGGAATGCTGTTTGAAGTCCGTATTTTTTTTCCGAAAGGCCTCTAACATACAGAATAACTACGGTTCCTGCTGGTTTTTCAGTTTCTGTGGGCTTAAGTGTTCTGTTAGGTTTCATGTGCTGTTTGATGGTGTTTGCCAGGTAACCATTGGCTGCAAGTTCTTTTTTTATTTGGTTGTGTTCTATCACTACGGATTTCTTGTTAGAACAAATAATCTCAGCTCGGTTGGCTAGTGTGCGAATTATGGCGGTTTTGTCCTTTTAGGGTGGTTGGAAGCAAAATGTAGGTATTGGCCTGTATGTGTAGGTTTCCTGTATACTTTAGTTTCCAGACTGTTGCTTTTCCTGCTGACTAGTACATCCAGAAAAGGAATGCTGCCATTGGTTTCTTTTACATAGGTGAACTTGATTGATGGCCTCAATGAGTTTAGGAAGTTCACAAATTCCTCCAGGCTTTCAGGTCCATGTTGCAAGATAGTGAAAGTGTAGTCTACGTAGCGAAGTCAGATTTTAGGAGGGGTATTGCTTTGCTGAGTGCTTCCTGCTCAAAGTTTTCCATGAATATGTTCACTATGAATGGTGAAAGTGAAGTGCCCATTGCCATGCCGTCTGTTTGTTTGTAGGAACTGTCATTAAATTGGAAATATGTGATGGTGACATAAAGGGTAATCATTTCCATGATGGATGGAATTGGTACAGTAGTTCTGTCCTTTAGAGTTGGGTCAGCTTCAAACTTGGCCTTGACAATGTTGAGAGTTTCAACTACAGGTACATTGGTGAAAAGGCTTTGGAAATCGAAACTCACTAGGGCGTCAGTGTTTTCTATTTTCAAAGTTTTGGCTATGGATATAAAATGACTATAGAGTCTTTGACAAAAGATGGTGTCTGGCCTGCTAGGGATTCAACAATTTTCAGGAGATATTTTGATAGTTTTTGGAATGGAGCACATCATAACACTGTCAGTCTAAAAAAATACTGTGTTTTGTTTCGTCTCATTGTTGTGTCATTTGTTTTTTCTGTTTCTGTCTGATATATATTGTGTTTTGTTTAGTCTCTTCATTGTGTCATTTTGTTATTTTTCTGGTTGTGTCCGATATGTATTGTTTTTTTTTTTTTGTTTTGTCTCATTGTTGTGTCATATGTTACTTGGTTTTTTATTTTTTTTATTATTTTTATTCATTATCTGTTTGTTCCTTGTTTTATTTGACCTGGTTTCACTTTGGAATTTCATGTTGTGTATGTATCTTGTTGACTAAAGCACACTCTGCTTATTTATGGTTTTCCATTATTTGTTCAGTTTTCTTTGACAGTCATTCATTTTGCAATGGAGTATGTCCAAGCAACTGAATCCAGTCATGCACTCCCATTGCACAGTTCTTTCAAAGATCATACATATTCTTTACAAGAATATGAGTTTGGTAAGTATTAAAAGCAAAAGTAACACAATCACAACCAAAAATATGAGGCTAACTAAATTGTCAGTCACCATTTCTTCTGGTAGACCATGCTACTGATCTGGTCTTTGATAAAACAGCTGCTTAAGTATTGGTACGTGGAATAAATATGCATAACATCAGCACATCAAAATTATCTGCAGGCAGCTGTCTACACAGTTTATGGCATTTGAAGTTATATAATCTAGGGTGTGTTCCATTACGCTCACACACGTGTAGGACTTTTGTTATGCGAACAAGTGCACGTGAGCATAGAATGTTTCATTACTCAATGCATAATATTTTCTGTGATGATGACCAACATGGCATCATATTTGGGAACGCATATATGTATACAGTAGAAACTCTATGGATCGTTTTTCAAGGGACCAGAAGAAAAAATGATGCATGCGGACCAACTATGCATGTGGACTTGCCTTTTTTTTTTTGTACCTAACCTAGAAATATGAAGTTGTAATTTATGTGCTGAGCTAACTGACAAGACAAAGCATAAGAAAACTCTCTACAAGTTATTATTTATTACGCTAACGTAAATTACGGAGGAAAATAAAAAAACGCGAACAGGAAATAAGGAAGATTACTATCATTATTTTTAAAGCCTTTTTAAATTGGAATATTACGTATTTATGAGTGAAATTCTTAAATTACATTACCGTTACATAACCATATAAACATGCTGCACTAAAATGTAAATGATTTTAAAACCCAACTGTTTATAATAAAACATTTTGCAAATTTTAGGTTAAAGTTGCAGTTAATTGCGGTAAAAACAAAGGTAAGCAAAAGAATGTAATGTTTCCAACGTAAAAACAGCGATCGATAGAGTTAGAGACAATCGATAGTGCTAGCGGCTGCAATTCTCTTCTTGCCGCCATCTTGAATTTATTGTGCCGTGAGCGCAAGCATTACACGCGATCACGGTCATTCTCTTATGGCTGTGATGTTTCTTCTGTGTTCCATTTCCAAACAAGTTTAAATGTCCTTTCTTCCTTCGTTATCTGTGATTCTGACATCACGTGTTTATATTGTTTTCGGATGGCGAAAACTGTAAACAACGGGAAAAATAACATTTTGATAATGTGATATGCGGGAAAATTTAACAGTGTATTAATTTGCAAACAAACGGGACATGAAGAAAAAAGTGCAAATCGCTGGAAAACTTTAATATTGGCTGGGCATGTTTACTTTGTGGGCAGCCACGATCGTCTTACCGTTCGCTAGAACTGTTAGTTTTAAATTTCCACTGTATGTTGAAATTAATTATGAAAAACTATCGATACGCCTAAATTTTGTCTGTGGGACAAGATATTTTGAGCTATGGATGCGGGAAAAATGATACTTACGAAAACGATTAATGTGGACTCCTTAAACCTTGTTTTAATAGGAAAATTTTTGGGACCAACAAAAATAAACGATAGATACGGGAAAATGATGGAAACGAAAACGATGCAACGAGTTTCAACTGTACTTGATCTCATTAAAGATGTTTTTCAGTTTATGATGGAAGGTTAAGCCTGCTGATAAATGAAAATGTGTTTAAAGAGTGACCACGTTAAGATAATAGATTCGTCTCAATCACAGCAAAAAAAAATTTTTACATTGTAGTTGCAACATGAAATTTAAACCAGGGTGGCTAGCAAAACCTATGAAAAAAATTCCTCGACTTTTCCAGGTCAGTTGCTCTTATTTCCCTGACCAACAAAATATCAATAAAATTCACCAGGTTGTATAATCGCGACAAATTATTTTTTTTTGTAAATACAGTGAACCCTCGATAACTCGGACTAAAAGGGGGGAGAAGCTGTCCGAGTTAAGATTTGTCCTTGTCATCGAGGGGCGTCCGGGGTAGAGGGGTAATAAGTCAATCACAAGAAATGTGAGGAAACCAGTACGCTCTCATTTCTACAAGCAAAAGAAGCGGCAATATATACTGCTTTGTACTTATCAATTTACAGGACGGGGTAGTGGGGAAATTATCACTGTAACGGGAGAACTATAAAAGAAAGAATGTCAAACAAGCTGGGCCGGCAGACTCTTTTTTATTTATTTTTTATGCTACTTTTGGCTGATCTTTTTTTATTTGTGCTAGAAGCTGGCAGTTTGGCACCAAGGCACCCTTCCACCACATAAAAGTTCTCGCCCCCTTCTCTCGTCTGGCTGACGACAGTTTGTGCGTGCGTGTGAGATAAGCTAGGCTGGTAGAGTGCGAGTGGAAGTAGTTAAGGTTAACCAGTACAGTCTCAACAGCAATAAAAACACCGCACGTGACCACATGCAACTCACAAGATGTTTACGTGAAAAATTACTCTACATCAGCATGTCACAGTGTCTGCAGCCAGCTGCTAGTTTCCTACGAGAAATTGTTTATTTTCCAGGGCCTCTTTGTTAGAATACGAGGCCGGAGTAACGTAAATCTCAGTCTACCTTTCATCTTTTTTTTTTTTTTTTGTTCAGTTGAAGTCTACGGCCGTGGTTGAAGTGATAATGTGCGCTTGTAGGCCTCCCTTCATACTATCTTACCTTGGCTGCGTCGTCATAGATCAGTGACGTCTTTACACACTCTTTACACTTAAAATAAATTTCACAGATACCATCAACATTAACGAGAACTCAATAAAAGCCCATTCATTTTAACCATTTAACTTTTTCAAAAGCGAGGCCCTCTAGAATGTGCGACCCGGGGCAAAAGCATCTTTCTGCCCCCTCCCCTTTTTCGATATCGCGCTGGCCTCTAGCGTAGTGGGTTAGGCGGCAGTTTACGGTGCGAGAAGCCCTGGGTTTGAATCCTTGCTCAGGCATGGATGTTGTGTTGTTTTTTCACCTCACTTCATCCTCATCGGCTTGTAAAACGTTGTTAAAGGGCCGTAAAACTCTCTCACCACCTTGCCTACATTGCAATGCAAACCAATAGCTTTTAATTTTTTTTATTAATGTCCGGAACAAATTGTTTTGCAATCTTGAATTGATCACACATACCAGAACAAAATAAATTTCCCTTTAGGTGCCATTGTGACCTGTAGTTACCGTCCAATTCACCAGCATCATACTGAACTGTTTATTTATGACGCACGTACGTGTCTGGCTCGCGCCGTGAAGAGGGAGGAAAGATAAAGAAGGGAGGCCTGCCTGCTGAGTTGCATCTCCACTCGTGCGCCTGCTGAGTTGCATCTCTACTCGCGCGCCTCGCTAGCAACATTTAACCACACGGAACTTGCCAGATATTTTACGGTGGGATTATTAAAGGCTACGTAGCGATGAGCAACTGCTTTTAAAGCTTAATACTGTTTTTGAATAAAACGTAACGGATTTAAATGAGGCAGACACAATTTTCTTATGATTTTTTACCAGAAAATTATTTAATTAAAACTAATTTTGTTTTTCGAAATTCTGTCCGAGTTATCCAAAGTCCGGGACGTCGACGTCCGAGTTATCGAGGGTTCACTGTATTAAGAATCACTACTCGTTGTGTACCGGCCAAACTATAGATTTTAGATATACACTAGACCCCCGATTTTACGAATACTCACGGTTCCTCTCATCGCATTCGTAAAATCGCTACCTTCGTAAATTCGATAGCGGCTTATTTTGCCCCCCCCCCCCTGCCCAACCTCCCGACCTAATACGGAAAATTTTAAAATTGCATTTTTTCTGCAAAGTGTCTCTAGGCCCCGACTTCCGTAGCGTTTTGCGGGAAATTAATTAACGTAATAATGTAAATATAAATTGATATCAGTAGCCAGACGTCACACTGTTGAGCGGTAGATATGACCGACCCTTGTCCCCAAAAAATGAGAAAATCATGACTCCGAGTGTCTTCTCTCGAGCGAATTGCCCGACTCCCGTAGCATTTAACGGAAAAATAACGCAAGTGATAGTTGAAATATAAATTAATATCAATAGGCAGACGTCTTATGATCAACAAAACACCGCTAAACAATATATATGACCGATCCTTTTCCTAAAAAAATAAGAAAATCGAGATTCCGAGTGTCTTCTCTCGAGCGAATTGCCTGACTCCCGTAGCATTTAACGGAAAAAATAACGCAAGTGATAGTTGAAATATAAATTAATATCAATAGGCAGACGTCTTATGATCAAAAGAACACTGCTAAACAATAT
>PNEQ01000129.1:0-10811 GCA_003012365.1 Medauroidea extradentata
TTACCTTTCAAATGAGTCCAAACACGATATAAATCCACTAAAATTGACATGTAAAATTCTATGCTTTTCTCTTGCTTTAAAGTTAAATTTAAAATTAAAAAGAAAATTTTAATGTAAATTTCTCTACTCGCATCCCCAATTAATATGTTGGATCCCGCCGTATACATCCTTATACCTGGTTAATTTGGCCTACTTAATTGGTTATAAACAGAAAAAAAAAACATTAATTAAGACAAAAAAAAATTGAAATTACAGTATGATAAGAGGCCAAGTTAAGTGCTACGTTCCAGTGCACGTCACAATCAACATATATGGTTGCATACTCCAGTACCTCTGGACCCAGAACTTGATCTAATCCTCGAATAAAATGGCTGATTGAGACATTCAAGCCAAATGGTAACCTGGTAAAACAGTATAAGGAACCCTGTACGGAAAATGCAGTTAGCTTCATTGACTTTGGTTCAAGAGGAATTTGCCAATACGATGATACCAAATCTATCTTTGAGAAATACTTACACCCTTCAAATTTCTGCAATAGCTCCTCCATCGGAGCCGGAGCTTCCCTGTCTGCTATCAGAATTGTATTTAATTTCCGTGCATCTAGACATATACGCACCGTACCGTCTTTCTTTTTAACTATAACCAGGGGATTCGAGTATTCTGAACTACAACGCTTTATTACCTGACTATTTACCATTCTGCCAATTTCCTTACCTACAGCTGGTCTTACTGCATATGGTATGGGATATGATTTCAATGCAAATGGCTCATGTTCCTTAGCCTTTAGTTCACAAATGTACTTATTGTTAATTCCTAGGAATTTTGAAGAAACAGAGCTCTCATTTCTTAATATTTCATTGATCTGATTAGCTATACCCCTTGTTACTTCCCTATTAGCCTGAACTTTATCAAATTCTAGGTCTGTACTTAGAATCGAATTTTCTCCTGTTTCTGTGACCATTAAGATCTTCAAATTGCATAAACTGGATCATCTTTTTCAAGCCCATATATTCCTTCAACAACTCTTAACTGGAGAGGTTTTGCATTTCTAACCTCTTCACTAAAATTTACTTCTACTTCACTACCAAGAAGATTAATCATCTGCCGATCACAACTAATTTCAGCCCTATACTGCCTAAGCCAGTCTGATCGCACTTCAGCATCAATATTCAGTCCCTTTACTACTAGGAAAGTAACACACAGAGTCTGACCCCCCAAGTTCAATTTCTACCATCACCTGTTTTTTCACATTCTTGTTTCAAACTCCTGTAGCCCCTACAATAGTTACATTCGCAACTGCCATGGAAGGTAAATTCAATTTGGTAGTTTCCCTAATTGCATTTTCACATTGCTCAGACAATACAGGTACTTCACTGCCCGAATCTACAAGTATGGGTAATATAAAATCCTGTTCACCTTTTACTATTCCAGTTAACATAGGACATCCAACATTTCTTTTCTGTTCTTCCCATTCCTCTTCCAATAGTTCCTGACCTGACTGAATAAAATTTTCTGATCTCAACTTTGCAGTACTAATATCACTATTTCCTGTACACTGTAACTGCCTGATATTACATTCTCCTTCTAAATTATGGCTTGCCCCTCTTTTGGTAATCGAGTAGGGTTGTGGGCAACAACCCCCCCTCCTGTCAAGTTTAAAGGAGGTGCAGTAGGTTGTGTATTTGTGTTGTCATGCTCAAATCTCCTCTCCTGTTCTATTCCTTCATTCCTGAGTTCCTGTCTAAAGTTTTTGATCACAAATCATCATACCCTGTTGTGAGTTTCCTCGTCTTTCCCTTTTTGGTATATAGTTATTTCTGTATTCACCCCTTTGATAGTTTTGATAATTTCTATTATTGTAATAGCCCCTGTTATTTTGTCTTCCCCAATTTTGATTCCTATGTCCCTCAATATTCTCATTTGATTTTTTTTCATAACTGTTGTGTTCTTTATGTTCTGATTCATTCCTTTCATTGTATCTCTGAACAAACCTCCCTTCATTCCTTGAGTCACGCCTACTTTCCCATTCATCCCTACGGTCAAACTTTTCCAGCAACTCTATCACCTCACTAACCCTGGTGGTTCGGAATCCTAAAATATTATCTTGCACTCTACTGGGAAAATGATGCAATACTCGAGCCAAAAATCTTTCTTCTGACACTGGGGATTTTAGATATTTTGCCTGTAAATGTAAATCTTGTAAATACTCTGACATCTTACCGCTTCTAGAGTTGTAGTGACCTGTATAAAGGTATAGCAAAAACTCATCTTGTTGGTACACTCCCCAATATTTATGCAAAACTGCAGTTCGAGCTGTCTCATAGTCACCCCAAATCTGTTCCCTGTTAGTAGCCCAACTTTTTGCGGAACCCTCCAGCCTAGACACAAAAAGATCAAGATGATGTTCCTTCAAACACCCTATCTGTTTGACTGCCCTATCACACTTTTGCACAAACTGTATTGCATGTTCATTGCCATAGAATTTAGGTACTAATTTTTCAAAAGCATGAATGTCATATGTAGTAAGTACAGAATGCCTGTTGTTCTTACAGCAATTAACTCCCTTACAATTACTTTCTTGAGAACTGTTTTGGATTTGTTTTTTAAATTCTTGAAATCTATCCTCCCAATGTTTCTCAGTTTCTACTATTTCATAATGTAATTTCTTCACTAACCCTTCTACTTTTGTAGACTGCTGACCTATAGTTACTATTCTTTGTTCTATACTATTGAATTATGAACTAAGGTTTCTTTGCAACTCCCTCATAGACCTCTCCTGCCTCTCCCATGTTACAGAAAACTGGTCAAATTTTCTTTGGTTAGCATTCGCAATTGTTTGAAGCGAATCTACAGGCTTAACCTGTTGTCGGCTCTGATTGTGTATTGCCTCTACTTGTGTGCTCAAGTTACATATTATAGTTTGATTTTGAGTTATATCATTCATCAACACACTAGTGTGATCTCTTACTTGTTTTTCAAAGGTGTCTACCCTTTCATTTGTTTCCTTGACCCTGTTTTCATATTGAATAGTTAACCTTTCAATATTGTCACTCAGTTCCTTCTTTTGTGTTTCAATTTTACAACTAAGCTCCAGATTTGAGGCTTCAATTTTTTGATTTGTGACTTCAAGCATAGCTTGTATTGCCACTAGTAATTGATTATACTCTACATTCATATTACTTGTATTCATTACTGGATTAGGAATTATTTTTACACAATTTTCAGAAGTGGTTACAGACAAAGGTGTGTCCCCTATTATTTCACTACGAGTACTTAATAAAGTTTCAAAGTCAGTAATTGGTGTATCATCTAGTTCTGACAAATCTTCGTTACTGTTTGTGCAAGACATTTTTACTTTACTAGGATCTATTCTGAAATTATGAAAACAATGTAATTTTAACTGTACAAATACTGCATATGTAAGGCCCATCACTGCTTTCCAAAACATTTCAAAGCTTTTAAATTAATATTACACCTGTAAAAAGAAATTACTCCTACGTTAACATCCTAAAAGAAAATTGGCATGTAACTGCATGCTGTTAAAACTACAATAATGAACTACTTTAGGCCTAAAATAACTTGAAGTTTGTAATACTTTCAAATTACGTCTGAAACACTATTAGCACAGAAAACAAATTGAAAACAAACTTTTTTTTATAACTGTTATTACATTTTTGGCGAATTTACTTGGTGTAGCGATGCGACGTTTCCTCTCTCGACCTCGGCGATCGTAGATCTTGAAAACCTCATCAGACGTCTCGGCGAACAAAACTGCTGACCTGCTGTTGTCCTCTTCACCTCAGGGTTCCGTGTTGAAATTCTTGCCGCTCGTTGGGCCAGGCATCTTTAACATGTTAGTTGTATTCTACAAGACTAACATGTTAGGCCAGGAGAACCGGCCTATATTGCTGACTTTGCCGACACTAGTTACATTTTTTAATGTAGACTAATGATGTATGAAGCTGGGGAAACTAATACACGTAGAAGACTATCACAAGGTGATAAAATAAAAAATTCACAGTTTACAAAAGGGCGTAAATTAAGTACTGTTTTGCCATGACGTAGCTCGGTTCACGAGACTAAATAGAACTCGTAGACATCGTCGTTAACGAGTTAAGTTCAAAAAAGGCACACAGTAAATTTACACGTGGCAAATACATACGAAGAGGGAGGCCGTAGCCTCCCGCATCCAAACGGCCTACAGACGCGAATGGAAAATAATTTAGAAGTTTATCGTAGGCAGTCTGAAATAATGTAAAAGAAAGATAAGACCCGGGTGCTACTAGTGTCTATTAAATTGCCACTTCACCATTATTTCATCAATTTTGAAGGGCCAAAGCCCCGTCACGTCCGTCCTTCTCGGAGTCACGACTTTTATACACAATTTAGTGTGGCAAGAGGGTAGGCCTTGGACGCAGGGAATTCCCCAAAGGCAGAGACTTCTGGTAGTGGGCTCCCAAAGCTCCAAATGATGAAACTCGGTAATGCTTCACGCCGTTGGCCACGGTCTCCGCACCCCCCTTGCCCAAAAAAGAGCCTAGAAAAATTCCAACTGCGTAGTACCTCAGGACAATGACACGTGCAAGGCTAACCTTGAAAGTTCACAGTGCCCTTGGCTGACGCAACCCGAACCCTCCAAACTTCAGTCGCCACCCTCTTCCCCCGATTCCAAAAGAGATCCTATCAAAATACAACGCAATCTCGCGCAGCTTCAAGAAACTAAAACCAGATAAATTACACAACACTCTTTCATTACAACAAAACTGTCAAATTTTGGAAAATGCTGCGGAATCTAATACTATCTCTATTTAAGTTCCTAAACTGAGCCACACACCACAACAAGGAAATAATACACCTCTCTCAATGCCACACCGTCATACAACTCCACAGCTGACAGCTTAACTTTCAAACAATTTTTTGGTTACCAGAAATTTTCACATCTTCATATAAGACAAGTAGCAATTTAAGGCCGAAACTATGTAAACAAAATAGTTGTATTATACGCTGGCAAATACGGTATAGTTTTGCTAGTTTTTAATTGGTAGTTAGTGAAGTAATATAACCGAGAGAGGTACAAGTACTTACAGTTGATACTTGTAAACAGGTACATACACATGAAGGGACGAGAGACATTTTTCTGCAGAAGTGCAGTCGCGACATTTAGCCAGTATTAAACAGGCTTCCTCGGGTGGCAAGACATGGCACACTACTATCCAGCGGCAATGTGTGCTCTGTTACCTGTAAGCCTAGCGCCCGGAAGGCGAACAAAGCATAGCGGGAATTTCAAACATGGGGCAGTAATGTAGGTCTGGGTGTGATGGCTTTCAGTGAATAAGGGAGAGGAAAAGTGAGTTATCTGATATTGAGGCCTAGTGGTTGGCTCGATTTCGTGATATATTGATGGGCCAGTTCTCAGCGTCTGAGCTCTGAACTATTGCAAGAAGATGGTAAGGATTTCACAATTCTGGTCCTGTAGCAGTCTTTGTTGTGGTAAACTGCATGAGCTGCAACTGGCTTTTCTTGTGGGCAGATGTTGCATCCAGCTAGGGCTTACTTTGTGTCAGCTCTGTGGCCATTCATTCTCTGTCTTAGAGTGTTGGTGGTTAGGCCTATGTACTCTGCATCACAGTGTTTACATTGGAGCTGGTATATCAGGTTTGTTGTAGCACAGTTGTAGCTACCTTGGATGGTATATGTGTGGTTTGTCATTCTGCTGTTGAAGTGGGTAGATGGCTGATGAATGGTGCAGGAACCACAGCAAGAACTGTTGCAGGGGTAGCAGCCTCTGGGGTTAACTTTTTGCTGGAGGTTGCAGTTGGTGGGAGTTTCGGATGGACTAGTTTGTTGCGGAGGTTAGGTGGTCGTTTCAAAACCAGCCTTGGGGGTGGTGGGGGAGGGGTTCTTGTAAACAAGTGTTGTGTTTGTGGTGAGGCAGTCAGGATTTTGTGTCCAGAGTTCAGTATGATCTTGAGTTTATTTAAGCCTTCGTGATACGGAAGACAACCAGGAGGATGTCTGAATTGGTGGTTTTGGTTTGTGTGTCTGTTTGTGATGGCACGTTGGATCTATTGGTGAACAATTAGTTTGGGGTAACCTCTGTTGATGAAGGCTCTGGCTATCTGGTCACATTGATTATTTAGGTTACTGTGGGTGGAACATATGCATTTTGCCTTTGTGGCAAGGGTGTACGATAGTGACGTTTTTGTATATACATAGCAATATTAAAATATCATATTCTGTGTTGTGTTTAAGACATTATCTTTTAGTTGTGCTGTACAGTACTTTCTTTTCCTGGCTGTGAGTGTCACAGAGCTAGGAAGTGATGTGTGTTTATACTGCTGCTACTAGCTGTGTACTCTTGACTGATGTTTGTGTTGTTGTGGCAGGACTGGTTCACAGAATGTGCAAAGTACATCTCACAAGTATGTGGACAGAATGTAGAGTGGGTGACCCCTCTGGGGCTGCCGGTGGTACAGCCCTACAGTCGCAAGAAACAGGATTATCTTTACCAATGCAAGAAGTTGACGGAGCACTCCAGCATGGACATGTTTGAGTGAGTTGGTCTATTCATTTTCATGCCATTTTATATTTAACTACCTTCTAATTATAAGCTGCAGAAGAACACGCATATTGTAAAAAAATGTGAACGTAAAGTTTGATATCCGCATTAGTCATCAAGCTAGCAACTAATCGATACTGATGTAGGCTGAACACGCACTCAGTAGACAAGCAGAACTGCACGACACCAGAACAGCTACTGTGACCTTGTGCATGTTCTGCGTGCATGCACTCTCTGTAGATTACAAATGGTACTGCACGACACCATGGCAGTTACACCACGTGGCTTTTATTTATTTACTTAGTATTTATAACATGTGAAAAATAGTATTCTTCTGAAACCACGAAACAAGTACTTGTTTAACTGTAGAATCTTGCTTCAAAAGTTTTTTTCTTGGTGAGCTGAGTATTCATTGTGGCAGGTAGTATACCTACCTGGATAAATAAGGTATTCATAATTTATTGACAATTATTCAATTCTTTTTTTATTTGTACATACCTTCCCTATCATCACCCTGGATAATTGAGTCTGCTGTGTATCTGTGTAAACTCTTTCCTACTTCAGTATATGACTGTAAGTTGGAACAGAATGCTGACCTACTTTAGAATTTAATAGCTGCTTTACTCTGTTGAGCCAATAACTGGCCCAATTTACTCTATCGGGCTGAAGGCCTTAATAAACAAACACTCAGAAGGCTTAACCCCACGGCTAAGCTCGCACAAACAGGGCAAGACTCAAGCAAAACTCCTACCTATTCTTAAAGATCTACATCTTTGCTGCAAGGTTTGTCAACAACATTCTTGAAC
The DNA here is from genome assembly GCA_003012365.1 of Medauroidea extradentata. Classification (NCBI taxonomy): domain Eukaryota; kingdom Metazoa; phylum Arthropoda; class Insecta; order Phasmatodea; family Phasmatidae; genus Medauroidea; species Medauroidea extradentata. Next base: position 7,366 of record PNEQ01000129.1, read on the forward strand.
AAAGAAAACTCGGGCAAAATCACTGATCACCAATATATTCAGGTACTTTTCAAATTTACAAGCCTTTACAATGCAATGCATACATCCAATAGGGCTTCGTGCAAAGAGCGCACAGTTCTAATTTACACACTCTCAAATCGTCGATCGCCCACCACAACAAACAACAAAAGGCCCGATGCTTATTATTGGTACAGTTTGACACATTGATTTTTCCGCCACAACACCTTAACTACTCTCAGAACATTCATACGCATTTAGTCTCCAGTAATTTTCGGGAAATCTGAAGGTTAGTAGACAATCTCCTTTTCCGAGGGCGACATTAAATTTTCACAAGCTCATCAGCCTGTACAAATCCAGGCACATTAGCATTTGCTGTTACTCGGCTCTCCCGGTCTCGCTTGAGGCCCCGCTGACATTAAAGGAAGCTAAATGTTTGCCATTTGCCCAAGTTCAGTGGACCTTCATGGCGATAAATGCAACGGCACAGAAACAGTCGGGGGAGACTCACCCATATCATAATGTTCCGCCGTCAGCTTAAGTTTACTCACCACACAAGCAGCAAGGTCCCTTGGTATTGCTCCTGCCCACTTTACCAAGTGGTGCAGAGAATCCACATGAAGTCTCGGATACCATCCGTTGGCACTCGTTAATCCGGCATTTCACACAGTGAGGAGGGCTTCCCAGCCTAGACCACTCCTCCTCCACGCCCGACACAAGAGTGAGCTCTCTTGCTCGAGCGCCGCCAGCTCAACTTGCCGACGCGTGCACCCCTACCGCCAGTCAACGGAACCAGACCACCCCCTTTTCTCTCGGGCCTACCTCTCCATGGCAAGTGGAGTGGGAAGTCCGAAGAGGAAAGGGAATGCGCTGGCACCGTCAACTGGGGCCTCCACTATTAATCACCCTAGCCGAGATCCTCGAGACCTCGGGAAAACCAAGGAGAAACCCTCTGAATACTCCAAAACACAACCTGGACTCGGGAATCATCTTAATTACTCCTAATAGAAAGCCTCTTAAGAGCTTCCACCTCCTTCAGGACAACCCCCTAATTAAGGGTGATCGCTCACTGTGACAAAAAATACATTCATTGACGTGCTGATCAATCTCCTGCGACATACCAGACCAGAAAAATTCTTCCTTTATTTTACAAACTGTTTTAGCAACACGTAAATATTGACCTATGATGAAGTCATGGAAATATTTGATCACCAAATCTCTCATAATTTTGGGAGAAAAATTTAGTTTCTCTCCCTCATTTCTCATCTGATATAGCGGCCCATTTATAATCTTGCATTTAGTATTTTGTCCTTGTGTTACCTGCTCCTTAATATCAATTACCTTGTATTCCTTTTCTTATCATTCATTCAGGCTCACAAAGGACTTTGGAATGGAATGTGGAACAACTAGAGATGCTTCCCCTGCATTAAACTGAGTAGACTGAGCAAAATGAAACTCATTGTCATTGGACGTCCTTGACAACACTTCTACTTCTACATTATCCCTTTCTTCAATATGAACAATATTGAAGCAAAAAAAATCAGTGTGGCACGTGACTCAACAGTAAATTTTCCGACTAATCGCTTGGGATGGATATCTGTCAATAATTAAATTCTGCTGTGTCTAGATATGTCTGAAAATTCTGTACCCCAAATATGCATGACAATGCCTCCATTTTATCAGTCCCGTATATCTGTTCGGCTTTCAGCAAAGCACGACATGCAAATGCTACTATCTGCAAATCTCAATCTATTCTCTGAAGTAACAGTGCTCCATTGGCTAAACTCGACATATCTACACCTACATGCAGGACAAAAGTTTAATTACTGGTAGCACGAACTCTGAAGTATGAAAAATTGCAAAGTTGAGATCTTTAAATTTTCTGCCGGCTCTTCCCCATGTAAATGGATTATCTTTTCTCTTTTGTTTATACAGGGGAGCACATATGACAGTATTGTTATCAATAAACTTAGCCAAGTACCCTCACATGCCTGACAAACACATCGCTCCTTTAAGAGGCTGTGCGACCTCTTTTGTTAATAATATCAGTTATTCTTTAATAAATTAAGGATGTGACGAATAACTGGCATTGTTTCTTTATACAAACATTACATTTTACTATTTAGGTGCGTATTATTGAATGAAATTAGTTCTGTGAGTTATTTAGTGTTTTTTATTCTGCAAGATAGAATTACAATGTCTTAAAATTTACAACCTCCGATAACCACAATTCATTTTCAAATCTGTCGCCTACCTCTCTAGTTCACTTCCTGGCCGCTAGGTTAACTAATTACAGTCCGCCATATTGCAGTACAGTGTCTTCTCTTCGCCCGATGAAGCCACGCATGGCGAAACGTAGCGATTCGCGCTTCCACGCAAAATGTGTCACCCTTTTCGTGTGTGTTACTGTCAACCTCCGTGTTACTCTGTGAGTACATGTTTCTATTTAATTTTAAGATGTAATTAATTAATTTCGTAGCTACGCTTTAATTTTCCGTATGCAGTGTACGTTCTGAAAAGTAAAATAATTAGCTATGCCACTATCGAAATATTTTCAATTAAATCTTGCCAAAGCTTTAATCAGGAAGGAATTAAGAAAAATCCATCATAATAACAGACTTGTGCTCTCAAGGTTTTTAGATACAGGAACATTTACGGTGGAAGCAATCTTTGAAGGATCCATAAACAACCTACTCCCAGAAACTATGAATCCTATATACTTCATGCTACTTCAAGCACATGTGAACTCCTGATAAATCCTATTTCTCTTAGTTTGTCTAAAATTAAACAGATGTGGGCTAATGATCCTTAAAATTATCAAAATAAATGTGTACATATACATGTTCTAAGAATGTGTGCTCAAACTAAAATTAAAGTTTTCAAGAATGTTATGCTAGTTTCCCGAGAAACATTGCGTGCCAAATTTTATCCTAAACGGAACATGAAGCAGTTCATAATGTCCCCAAGGAGTTACAGATACAGTGTACTTTATACTGTTCTTATCCAGAACGCACTGATGGAACATGAAGCAGTTCATAATGTCCCAAAGGTGTAACAGATACAGTGTACTTTATACTGTTCTTATCCAGGACGCACTGATGGAACATGAAGCAGTTCAGAATGTCCCCAAGGTGTAACAGATACAGTGTACTTTATACTGTTCTTATCCAGGACGCACTGACGGAACATGAAGCAGTTCATAATGTCCCCAAGGTGTAACAGATACAGTGTAATTTGTACTGTTCTTATTCAGGACGCACTGATGGAACATGAAGCAGTTCATAATGTCCCCAAGGTGTAACAGATACAGTGTACTTTATACTGTTCTTATCCAGGACGCACTGATGGAACATGAAGCAGTTCATAATGTCCCCAAGGTGTAACAGATACAGTGTACTTTATACTGTTCTTATCCAGGACGCACTGATGGAACATGAAGCAGTTCATAA
>PNEQ01000129.1:11811-41474 GCA_003012365.1 Medauroidea extradentata
CACTGCTGGAACATGAAGCAGTTCATAATGTCCCCAAGGTGTAACAGATACAGTGTACTTTATACTGTTCTTATCCAGGACGCACTGATGGAACATGAAGCAGTTCATAATGTCCCCAAGGAGTAACAGATACAGTATACTTTATACTGTTCTTATTCAGGACGCACTGATGGAACATGAAGCAGTTCATAATGTCCCCAAGGTGTAACAGATACAGTGTAATTTGTACTGTTCTTATTCAGGACGCACTGATGGAACATGAAGCAGTTCATAATGTCCCCAAGGTGTAACAGATACAGTGTACTTTATACTGTTCTTATCCAGGACGCACTGATGGAACATATAATTATGATCTCTGAACCATGAAAATAATGAAGGCTTTCCCTAACTGTTGCAAGATTGTTTCAGTGGATGGCAGGGGATAAGGAATTAGGAATGTACTTTTATCTTTTTCTTGGCAGGCAGTAATTAGGTCGAAAACGATATCGGCTTAGTTCTTTCTTCTTAACCAGAAACCCTGGTGTAGTACCATATATACTTGTGCGTAGTGCATCCTCGTGTATAGTGCGCACCACGATTTTTACAAGTGACAAGGAAAAAAGTTTTTTAGTGCCTCGCTAGTATGTAAAAAAAAACATGGGAGGATGAGCCGAGCTAGAGGCAAAACAGCACGAGGGACGCTATGATGGAGGGGTTAAGGAAGGAGGGGGGAAGAAAGGAACCGTAGCTGGCAACATACATATAAAAGAGAGAGGAAAATTAACATTCACACTGTAAGAGTGTGAAGGCAGGAGGGGTGTGGTGGCTTGTCTCTCTGCCAAGGTCGCTTGCTGTCTGCCAGCCCTCGCCTCAGGAGTGTGTACCTTGCTCTGCTGTGCCAGCTGCTTCCAGCTTGTCCCCCCCCCCCTCCTCTTCCTCTGAGTTATTGAGAAACCCTCACCCCTGAGATAACATGCAGTGACAGCAGCAAGCTTGCCTTTTTTATCTCTCCTGGTGTGTTTGAGGAGGTGGGGGAAGGGAAAAAAAGAATGATGCTCTTTTTTCCTTCCTTCCTTTCCCATAAAAAGATAGCTGGTCAGGAGCTAGCTGCAGTCAAATATCTTTCCCGGGTGTGGATGGGGAAAGGGAAAAAAGGAGGACAATGACGCCTCTTTCTTTCTTTCATCCCCATGGAATGATAGCTTATTATGAGATGTCAAAATTAACTTTTAGTGTTTTTTAGCACAGGTCACTACAGAGCAAGGCAGGAGGGGAAAGAGGGAGATAAAGAAAAGGAAGGGGAGTAATGATGGAGGAACCTCAAGGAATGTTCTCTCTCTGCCTCCCACAGTTGACACCAGTCGGTTTACCACTGTAACTTCGGCTTCTTACTCCCCCTCCCCCCCCTCCAACAGGACCGACAGCTGCCTTTTTTTTTCTCTACTTCCTACTCTTGTTTTCTCTACTTCCTACTCTTGACACCTGTCAATTTACGGCTTTAACTTCGCCTTCTCATCCCCCCCCCCCTTTTCCCTCCGCCATCACACAACAGACCACTGACCTTTCTTTCACTTTTTTTTTTTTTATATTTTCCGTGTATAGTATGCACCCCTGAATTTTTATCAATTGTTTTGGAATAAAAGTGTGTGCTATACACGAGTAAATATGGTATAAGGATTATTACTAATTTTTTATAAGAAAATACATATGGTGCACATTTGACGGTTTCCTCGTCAGTTACAACAATCTTGTAAGGAATAAATGAGCACTTTGCTGTGCGTGTAGTGATTACATCCCCACACTTCTGGATGATGTCTCGAAGGTTGTTTTGTTTATCATGGTGCATAGATTCAACATTAGTAACAGACTCTTAACACACTTTAACCTTCGCGCTGCCCTGGCTGCTTGAAGTAATTTCACACTCTTTTACCGGCCAAAGTCTCTGTTATGAAATTCAACTTCTAAGCAAAGTCATTCATTGACCAACCTGGGCATAATCTGCATTTTCCTAAACCACAAATATTTATTAATTTTTGAATGTAACATAGTAATCATAATTGAATTGTTCATGCATTCCCATTAGCAGTCATAAGTTAAACCCATTTTCTACTATTATCTACATCTTCTGTTTAAGTTTAGCCTTTGCCAGTCTACTGTATCATTCTCGGCTGATTAAACAATCACTTGCACCTGAATCAATAAGTGCTGTAAGTTGACGCCCCTGCCAAAATATCCACCTCAAGGTTTCTATTTCCTTTTGCTACCATTGCACAAGTTTCATTGTTACCCTCTTTTTGATTTACTTGCTCTCCTTTCCATTATCCTTTTCCTCTTCCCACTACAAACATTTCTCTACGTGTCCTACTTTCCCACACCCTAAACATTTGATATCTGCTCTGCAAGGAATCCATTCAGGATCAAAATGCCATTCTTTACCCATGGTGACCACATGTCCTTGAATTCTTGAAAAGATTGAATTGTCCTTGATTTTGTAATGTCCTTAAAAATCCTGGAAAAATGCTTGAATTTCCATACTTTGCCTTGAGTTTTTTAATTGGTTTGAAAGTTGGATAATTGTCAATTTTGATACACTTCAGGATGTACTTATATTGAAGCATAAAGAAGTATATTTTTTTTATATGCACCTGAATCGTTACCAACGTTTACAACATGCTAATAAAAACCTCGAGGTACTTAGTATTCACAGTGTTGGTATTACAGTAAACCCCCAATCTAACGACATTGGCGATCTAACGATATAATTTTCAGGAACCGTGGCAAAATTAATATTTTAAAAATTTATCAAAGCTAAGCAAAGTGAAACAGATCGCAGTAAAACGTTAATTAAAAATAATTATGCGTTCAATAAACAATGACATAATGCAGTTATTATAAATTAGTAATATGCAGCTGTGAAACAAAAAAAAACTGTTTAAAAATGCTAGAAACTTTGGCTGGAATTTAGTTGAATAGCGTGCCTGGTGCGTAGGCCGCAGGCGCAACACAGACATATGTGAGACATGATGACTAATGCTGCCGTATCTCCTAATGCTCCCACTCACTTCTCCGTGCTCCGTCCTACCTGAACTTCCCTCTCACACTCCTCCACTTGTCCTTATCTCAGCTATGCAGTTCGATACGCGACGTGGCATAGAAATGGTAATTTACGACCTTTTTTTGAGGAACCGTGAAAAATTCGGATCAAAAAATTGACAATGTAAGGAAAATCGTCTGTGTTGCAATTTCCTTTGTGAGTGCTGTGCTGTAATAAACACGCCGCTAAACATAGATACAATCCCTCCTGACTGTCCACACCAGTCAATAAACATTCACCCTTCCTCCCTTCCCAAAGAACAAGCCAGATTGTGCTTGCGTGTGCGCGCGTCAAGTGCCAACTGTCTGATAGCAACTAGCATCCTGTCTCGCCACAAAGCAGAGCCACGTGTTTGTTGTTTGTTTTTCCTCTCCCACTCGGCGACTCTCTCCCATGTTTCCGACTCTCTCCCATGTTTCCGTATCTAGGTGATAGCCCAGGGAGATAGGGGTTGAAGAGACACTTTTTTTTTCCACCCTCAATACAGCACTGCAAGAAAAAAGGACCAGCAGTCCATAAAAGAAAAAAATCTAGCGTTATCTCATCTTTTTTCTCTAGCTGCAGTATTGAGCTCGGCTTGACCTTGACAACTTCCGCTGTCATGTGGCTATGAAAGTACTGTGGAGTAAAAAATGGCCTAGGACGCAAACAGTCCCGTCGCCGTGTGCGGTATGTGGGCTGATAAGGTTTTTATTTTATACTCGCTCGACAGTGGAGCAACAAGAGCGACTGCGGCCAGCACGCCGAGAGCCATTTCATCTCTATTCGCAGTACAGAGCATTAAACTGGTGCGTTGTGCATAGTTTCATGATTTTTCCAATAGGCCTACAACTTTTAGCGATGAGTAATTCAGTCGTTATTTTATACTTGACATCACCTTGAAAAGTCAGTTTTGTCTCCCCCCTTTTGAGTGGTTCTAAATTCACGTTCATAATAGGCAATCCGAGTTTTTAAAAAATACAAGAAATTTTTTTAAAATGTTTGTTCTTTAACACACGCTTTTATTACTATTGCGTAAATGCTTATAATGGGGACAAGCTGTAGCAGTTCTTGCGCAATAAAAAAAAAAATTCAATGGCTGTACTGAAAGGTTTAAAAATCGTTGCCGTATACATTCACATAAATAATACGAGTTGTTCTGTTGTGGTCTGAATGTGCTTTGCGCGAGACAAGCAGGATAAATCACGCGGGCACAAGCTGCCCGGAGGCAAGCCAAGGCCATTGGCCCGGCCACTCCCCTCCCCCATACGCACAACCAAACGAAGCGCGCCACTCTGCCACGCACATTATGGTGGGGGATTGTGGGATACTATTTTATTTGGAAGACACCTTTTCATCGTACTTAAATATAATTTCAATTGAAAACTTTTTTAAAGTCGGTAATTGTTCTAGATACATTTTAGAAAAAAACACACTTAAATTTTTTTTTGTTTGGTTTGGGGGGGGGGGGTCAAATTTAGTTATCTCAGGACTAACGACATCAGCGATCTAACGACACAATTTCGTGGCAGGTGCGAGATGTTAGATCGAGGGTTTACTGTTTGGACAATGCAACAAAGTCAATGTTTCATTTACTTACGAGCGCGTGGAAGTAAAATATTTGGCACGCAGTGTTTTGTGGTGGTTCATGTACTCCTCGTAGAATAGCACTACAATTGGATATTGGCGTACGCAGTGTGCTCTAAGCGGAAGCTCATTGAATTAGTAACACGATTCAAACAGGAAGGATGGAGAAATGAATAGAAAGATGATACCCGTGCAGATAAGAATTCCTGCTGGCATGTGGCAAGTTTGTGTTCGAGTCACAGATTGTCTTTTTGTGATTAGCTATAACTGTAGAATTGTATTAGGTATAAGGCCAGGCTTACATTTATACAACTGAACCACACTCCAAGCTCAGCGTATAACTGCCGTATCAGTGATCTTTTCTGAAGGTGTCAAGGAAGGGGGGATCCAGGAGGCAACTCCTGGGAGGCGTGTATAGCAATTTCAATCAATCTTTTAATTTTTTATTTTTTTGCCCCCAAGTTTTTTACCATCTTAGGGGTTGAACATGAAGTATTAGTACAGTTTGCTATGTACCGAACTTACATTAGAGCACAATTATATGTTATCATGTTAATAAATTATTAAGAATAACATATCACATTTTGACCCTTTCTCTCTCTTAGTCATCAAATGTCATATTCTGTTTAAATTAAAAGCGAACATATACAAGGAACTAAACAAAGATAAGCTCGGTAATAAAAAAATAATTTCAATATAAATCTTTGTGTCTCAGCACCTTAATAAAAAACTATAACTAACACATTATGCGTCTTAAATTAAATAATGCCACAATTTACTTTTCTAACTAAATATTTTCTTATAAAAAAGGAAGTCTGTGTTTATAATGAGGCTCAACATTATACTTATCAACTGAACTAGATGTATGCTCTGATCATGTTTTTCCACAAATATGTTAAAATCGTGTCCTGTTTAAGTAACCTTTCCATTTAGCCAACTATTCCACTCATCCGTCAGAGTAACGAGCAATTTTTTTTTTACCTTGGGGTTAAGATATCTAGACATTACATACTCTTACATGTAACCATTCAGTATTACCTCACCTAGTAATACATCATTTGGTCATCAGCGCTCAACAGCCCTGACTTATTAACGCTTAAAAAACCTGTACCCAGTTGATTACGAAGAATACCTTACACGTGACACTTTGCCCCTCCACCCAGCATCCTTGCCGACCAACTTCTCTCTTTCGCGTTCTATATCACACACCAAAACCCCGCCACTGCTTTTCCAATCCTTGGTTGTTTGGCCAATGAGAAAGAGGCATCTCTAGAACAGCCCTGTCTATCGAAGACAATAGTCTTCCCCCATTGCTGCTTTTACTTCTACGTAAATAATTACAATAGTTAATTTATTATTGACAGTCATTTTCTATTATTTCACTGAATGTACTGCTAGAATTAAGTATGGTAAAAACAATTACCATTTTTCTTTTACTTTGTGAGGCTTAAGGCTGGATCTTTTCTCTTCCCCCGCTAGTCAGACGAGTCCAATACGATATAATTTGTTATAGGACAAACTTTTCAAGCATAAAAATGTCCATTTAGGCCTACCGTCTATTCTTCCATCACTCTGAACCTGCTTTTCCTTTGTTTATTTTTCGCCATGTAGAAATAAGCATGTGTCCTCTATTGCCCTTCTTCTTAAAGTGTGTTTTATTGCCACTCATTACAGCGTTTTCTTCCGATTTCGTTGGGGAAGGGGAAAGGGGTGGGAAGGCACGAAGATGGCAGAGGCTGCCCGAAGATAAACAAACATTTGACGTTGGTAGAGAAGAGGGGGACTAACGAGTTCATTGGCGGGGGCTCGTAGGTGCACAATTCAAATCTCCTCAGAAACCAATATGGTCAGGAACACATAATATCATCAAGTCCTGAGGAAACGTAATGAGGGTGAGCTAGCCCAGCTCAACGTTACCCACCCTTTCCATGATGAGATCGGGTACCCACTTAAGTGAACTTTTACCTCTATTCAAATTCACCCATACCTTCTGGTTCACTGGAGACAGTACAGAAGAATGTGAGTTTAGCCCTGTCTCATGAGATGGGAGCGGTAGTAACATAGTTAAAGGATGTCTCGGAGTAAATGTAAAAAGGGAGGCCATAGGTGAAAGTCCAGTAACTGAAGAGGGGGTAGAACGATACAAAAGCTAACAGTCACTCAAACATTGATACATGGAAAGGTGAGAGTTTACTGTAGACATGAGACTTGTTGTTAACAATTTTTTAAAGGTTTGAACTGACCTTTCTGCCAACTCATTCGATTGTGGGTTATACGGTGGGGAAAACATCAACATAATAGCCTGATATCTACAAAATTGGGCCAATTTCCGTGCACAAAAGGGCGGACCATTATCACTAACAATAGTGCATAGAAACGCAAACTGGGAAAACACTTCAGTCAGACATTTCAGGATTGAATGAAAACTAGAATCCACCGACAAATCAAAACACTATAAAACACTTTAATCAGACATTTCAGGATTTAATGAAAACTAAAATCCACCGACAAATCAAAACACTATATCCACTTCGAATACGCATCACAAAGAATGAGGTAGTTCACGGAATTAAAGTGGAACAAATCGAAATGTATCCGTTCCCAAGGCCTTTGAGCAGCGGGCCACTCTCTTCGAGTTTGCTGATTATTAGCATTCTGAGTTTGCTGACAGATAGTACAACAAGAACTCTTCTTCCAAATGTCCTCTTCAATGCCCGGCCACCATACTTAGGATCGCGCCATCATCCGAGAACAAACTACGCCAGTATGGTTGTGGTGCCAAAAATTCAAAACCCTATTGCGCAGTGCTGGAGGAATTACTACCCTGTTTCCGTACAGCAATACCCCATTACTATTTGACAACTTATCGCGAGCGTTGAAGAACACTCGCGAAACTGTACTGGAACACTGATGAGGCCAACCTCTTTGGCAATAATCGTACACTGCACTCAATTCTGAATTTCGTTTTGTCTCCTCTGCCACCTCATGTGGCGAAATAGTTGTAAGGTAGAGAAAATTACATTCTGGTACATCCACTGCATTGGGACAGGGGAGACCGGACATTGCATCAGCCTGAGGGATACTTTGTCCTTTCTTATAGACTGACAAGATGCAAGCCCAACGCAACAACCGGGCATATGCCATATGGGTAGGCTTCTGAAAATAGGGTCATAAGTGGTTGATGGTCACTAATAATGGTAAATGTATGCCGGTATAAATATTTATGAAATTTCTTAACCCCAAAAATGACAGCTAACGCCTCTTTATCCAACTGACTGTAATTTCTCTCTGCAGCAGAAAGCGTAGCAGACTCGACTTAGGACAGCTCCTACTCTGTATGCCGAGCTATCGACCTGCAACAGTATTTCCTTGCTGGGGTCAAAGACCATTAATATGGTCTTTTCAGAGATGCAAGTCTTACTCTTATTGAAGGCCATTTCACATTCAGAAGACCATACCCACGCAGTGTCCTTGCATAACAGCCGGTAAAGGGGTTCTGAAAGATCAGGACACATATGAATAAAATGTCTATAGTAACTGAGAAGAGAAAGATACGACTTCAACTGTGTTACATCCTTGGGTGTAGGGGTAGGCATTATTTTCTCAATTTTAGCTTTAGTAGGTGACTTTCCCTTCCCAGAAAACTGGTAACCTAAAAATTCCAAAGAAGACACAAAAAAATTCATGTTTACAGGTGTTAACCTTCACATAATGAGTATTTAATTTTGAAAACACCTGGTGCAACGTCTTGTTACGCTCCTCCTTACTTGCCCCGCCAATCAAGATATCATATAGATAAACAGCTACATTATCTAGCCTCATTAATATTGCCTCTATCATAGATTGGAAGATTGCAGGAGCTGAAGCCAGACCAAACATAATTGGTTGAATCTATATAAACCATTAATTGTGTTTACGGTTACCAGTTCCCTACTGGATTCTCCTACTTCCAGCTGCAAATATGCATGTGTAAGGTCAAGTCGACAAAACACCCAACATCCACCAAACTTATTAAATATATCATCGACATATGGTAAAGGCTATTAATGTACATGAATGTGTGGGTTAACCGTAAATCCAAATCCACACAGATACATGTTTGGCCTGACTTTTTCGGCACAGTTACAATAGGATTAGCCCATTGACTTGTAGAAACACGGTGACACAATACCCAACTCTAACATTTTGTGCAGTTCATTTTTAACATTTTGCACCTTAACATAAGGCACATCATAAAACCGATGAAACACAGGCGTGACATGGTCCTTCAAATTGATATTCGCTTTATAACCTACAATAGGTTTGTCATTGTTTGTTAACGAAAACAAGTTTGGGTATAGGGCCTTTAGCTCAAATAACACTTCAAATCTATGACTGCTAGTTACATAACAAATTGATGTCATATCTGGTTTTGAACATATTTTATCTTGCCAATCAGGCCACATGGCAGATAACCAATCTCTGCCCAAGAGTGCTGGAGAAGCTAACCCCTTAGTAACTAACAAGGACAAACGGTTAACACCCCCTGATACTTCATTATGCACATTCACTGACAGTACCCCACTAACGGGTACATCTAAACCACTTGCAGCCTTTAACACACCAGGTAATGGGATTAGAGTGCTTGGTCCAAATTTTTGCACAAAATGTTCCCAGTCACAGAGTGTAACTGCACTTCCAGTGTCAACAACAAAACTTATCTGTACACCATTAACGACTAGTTGCACTGACGCTGGATCCAGGGTTACTCCAGTAGTAGCAGTACACCATAAACCTTGGGGTTGCGGCAAACCTTGGCTATGTGACCCGTAACGCCACAGTTGTAACACACCCACAGGCGAGCAGGACAGACGTTGGACTGGTGCCGACTCCCACAGCTCCTGCAGCCAGTCGACAAACCCTGCTTTGACTCTGAACCATGATCCTTATTGGGCGACTCATCAGGTATTCGCCACTGGCGGTAGTTCGGGCGCCGTCTCGGCAGCCGATAATCCATCTTGATCAGTTGAATGTCTCTTTGTGCCCCCTGGCTGGAACTAGGAATCGAGCCAGCCTCAACCGTATTCACTTCTGACCGCTCGACACGTAGCCACTTTATCAATGTCCATAACGAACTTTATGGCTTCGTAATATTTCAACTCTTCGCACTCTTACAACAATGTTCGAACCATTAGTTCAGATAATATTCCCTGAGACTATCCTGTCGCGCAAGACTTCGTCGAGGAAAGTCCCAAACTTATAGCTTAGGGAAATTTGTTTTATAATCATGATATACTCAGCTACTGTCTCAGTACCTTGCTGTCGACACTGCCAGAACTTAAACCGTTCTGTGATAGCAATACTTTTCAGAGAGAGAACTTTAAGTAGATTGTCAATGCAGTGGTCAAGTGAAACGTCTACGATATTTTTAGGGCTTAGTTGCGTTTCCAACACTGCATACAATTCTGAAGGCAACGTGACACACAACATCGCAACCTTATTACTGTCCTTCGTATCAGCAACGGAAAAATAATACTTTAGCCGCTCGATATAATTGTCAAAAGTCTCTGTGCCTTGTACATACACCGGTACAGTCGGTCTATGTAACGCCATCGCATATCGTGGAACACTGCATAATGTGTTAAATCATTATAACAACACATCAATATGTTCCATTAGCCCTGGATCCCATCCTCGTTGCCAGTGTTATGAATGACCACACATAGATCCAAAGTCCATTTGACACCATTTTATTCCTGACCTCCTTTTACAAGCCACAACACACAACTGCCACGGCATACCGCGGCACCACATACCTTAACACTACCAACCTTAGCAGCACACATTCCCCAACACTACATTTTGAAGGTAGGCTCTACCACAAAAGGTAAGTTTTTTTGATATTCTACTACATACTTGAAACTTAAACTAGGTTTATACTGCTTTTTGACCTGATAGTGCAGAACCAAATTGAAGGGAACACGAAAAATAATTGTAATAATGCTTTCATGAATTATTTTATTTATTATTTTAGTTTAAATATGTTTGCTTGCATGGTCATAAGCTCCTGCAACTTCAGTTTGTTGTAACCAAATAAGCTACTGTTATTTAATATTTTTAGATGTCAAGTAGAAAACATAAGTTGCCCATACATATTTGTGTATTTTTGATAATGCCATTAAATGATACAATTTTGAGCATACCCAGGATAATATACAATAAATAATGTTAAATTTTGAATGATTATGTTAGCTTAACATATAATAATTCCATTAACATTGCAGCTGTTATGGGAAACAAATTATTTGTCTGAGATATAAAATAATAATCTAATGAAAATCACAACACGCTTTGTATGTTATTGCAATCGTAATATACCTTAACTGTTGATATGTTTTGGTTGTCAGCTGGAAAGCACATGGTGGTGGAAGGATACATAATGTTTTTGTTTACATTGTCCTACTGTATTATTATCTGTCACATAATAGAATTCTTATATGGTGTGGGCAGTACTGCCTGAAGCTTTTAGTGTCAATGTCGGTGGTGTACCTCAAGGTCATCTAAGTAAGTTGTTTGCAGTGCAGGTCGTGGTATGTTTCAGGCGACCAAATGTAATGAAGCAGAAGAATGCGTTCCCACCTAACTTCATACACTCGCTGGATTCTAGTCACATGATGTTGACATCGCTGTTCTGTGAGCGTCGAGGCATCACATTTGTGTCTGTGCACGACTGCTTCTGGACGCATCCTAGCACAGTGGACGTCATGAATAAGGTTTGTTCTCTAGTGCCAACACTTGTGTCGTGAGTTGTTTCGCTAGTAACATCACTCGTCATTCATCTGTACTTGTCAATTGCTTCTTGTTAGCAAGGGCAGTGCTTAGTTATCAACCGATATGTAGTGACCTCTTTAAAGTTATTTGTTTGTTTATGTAGTGCAGTATCTTTATTTGGTAGGTAACTAAAGTTGTTCACTGTTCTGTAAATAAATTTCTTTCCTTTTATATACAGGCTGAGAGAATTACTTCTCTACAGTTGGCTAGTTGCTGTGTCACCATTTCTAACTTACTTCTCAATGGTTCTGTTATTGTTTTTGGCAACAAAGAGTGGCCACTTGCAGACATGATTCGGCAGTCTTTGACGCTTGGGCTGTTAGAGTTGTCATCATGGCCACCAGGAGCGCTGCATGTTTAGTACCCATTATAAACACATGTCAGTATAACACCGTTCATGTACTACTTACAGCTTAAGGGCAGGCTGAATAGGTTGCCTTGCCATATCATGACATAGGGATTTCAATGTTAACCAGAAATCAAAATATCTCTGCCAATTTTGAAGGTAAAGTTTTGAAACATAGACCATATTGCGGGTTTTGGATAGTTTTATATCACTAGGTTAAATAATTGGTAATTTGAAAGTTAGTAATGCCCTTTTTCGTGAGTTTATATCTACAAACCCTTACAATTTCCAGGCTATCCATTTTGAGGTGTTAAAATAATCGTGGCGATCTGCACTGTGGCCAGACGATAAAAAAGTCTGAAAGTGAAATTATGAGCAGTATTTATGATGGTACAACAAAGTAAGCCTACTATAAAATAAGTTCAGTAATTTCCCTGTTAAATTTTTTTTTCTTTACAATAACCCTAGGGAGGCTATGTAATTTTAGCCATGAACACAACATATGAATAGTAGTCAAAATTTTACCTAATTTTATTAATTATTCAGCATGTTCTAAATTTATTTTGCTTATAACATATTGACATGTTAACAGTGTAGTATTTTATTTAAAAAATAGCCAAAGTGTTTTAGTTCGATGACATTTACATACACACAACATGTGAAATGCAGCGACTCGTTTATGCACAATTTTACTAATTTTAAAATTGTACTATTTCTGAATCCTTGAGGTTGGCAGCTATGGCTTTGGCGAGATATCCAACTGTGTTATCACATCAAACGACCAGAGAACAGCACCCTACATTTAATTGATTTCAGATGTACGCAGCCAACATAAAAATTCTGGGAAAATTTTCTCTATGGAGAACATATTTTCATTGTATGTAGAAAAAATGAGCAGTATGATAAATACATAAAAATTAAATAAAACATGTTTAAGTAATAAAATACAAAAATTATATTAAATATATGTTAGTTTCAATTCATACTGCTAAGTTATTTTTCACAAGTTCACTCTCAGTATTTGTATAGAGCTGTCTGGTATTAGTCTGTAGGGTATTTGTCACAGTAACTGTTGTGATGTTTATATGCTTTATGAATGCACTGTTACTGCACATCAGTAATTATTTTCTACTAATCGAAATGTGCATGCCTTTTATCCGTAACATGTTTTTTTTTATATCTCTAATAAGCTTAACATAAGGGGATCACCAATTGAAAGTGAAAAACATTATGCAAATAATTTTTATGTAGTGTTTGGAGTATTGATGAATAGAAAGTTACAAAACAATGGTTATTTGTTGTACAGTAATGGTGTATCTGCGGGAAAGTGCACTAATAGCAAAATAAAAGTAAAACAGGGTACATAATGTTGCCATTGTGTCTGTGTCCGAGGGCTCAGCAATTGTTAACCACTCACGTGACACATTATGTAAAGGACGTACTGTTCGGGGAAATAAGATACGTAACAAGTAGGTGCCATGTGCAGCTGTCAGTACATTGTGAGACAGCAGCTTGTGTGTTCAATGCCTACCCACATCTCATCATCTTTATGAAAAATTGCAAGAACAAAGTATTGCCAGAAAAACAGTTGTTGTTGAGTTGGCGAAAAATTTATTAAAAATAGAATGACGCATGTGTACCTTATGAAGTATGTAAGGCACTGTAAATGGGCTTAATGTCTTGTCGACAGCGAGGTCATTCAAGACAGTGTTCACAACTTGACATAATAACAAAAACTAGGAGAGTTGTTGGTCGTGGTCCTTGTTCGCGAATCATAGCAGCATCCGCCTGGAGTGATATTATATTTACTCGCTTCTAAGACTCACATTTTTTAGGCTTTTCGGGACCTAAAAGTGGGCAGCGTCTTAGAATCGATGGTGTCTTACATTCGCCAGCATTTTAATCAATGTAGACAAAATAAATTTAGTAAAAAAACATTTGTTCCTTGAATTGCTAGCATGTACTTACAAAGTGGAGCATCGCGTCATTAATCTAGAAATAAGCATGAACAAAAACCCCCGTCTCAATTCACGTCGCAAACGGTAACGAAAACGAGTTTTGTTTGAGTCTTAGGCCGTTTTAACATCGCAGCGAAACGCCCAGCCACGTGCCTCACGTGCAGAGCGATCAATAACACAGCTCAGACGACGACACTGCTATTTGGTACAAGAACTGCGTGTTCTGACTGAATTACGGCGGACATATGCTTGTTTCTTCACCAAGAGCAATTGCCGCCGGCTGTGCTGTATCTGAGACACACACACAGCACACATACAGAAAGAAATGTATCTGGGAGAACTGTCTCTTCCGCTTACACACGCACCCACACGCATCTACCCGTGCTTATCTCTGCTTAGCTTGTTAATTACTACAGCTCATAATTTACTGCCAGGGCCTGGAGCTTTTTGAGATACGCAGCAAGGACGGCGAATGAGAGGACACATTCGCATTGCTACCTCCTGTGTTAGTGCGTTTGCTGTTCTTCATGCTCACATAATCGGCCATGTTTTTTTGTCTTTTAGTTTAATGGCAATTTCAACATAGAGTACACTACTTATAAATTATAATGAAACACATTAAACGTCCCATAAACTGGAGCGAGAAGCAATAAATCCTTGAAGACTGGCCGTTGCATTGTTATCGTACACACCATCAGGAAGATTGTGGGAACAAGGGTAAGCCACCTTTTTTTGTCTTGGAACGAGTCTACTTGGACAGCTGAAGGGGAAGAAAGAAAAATAAAAACAAAGAAAAAAATCACCGGTGGTGGGCAGTGTGTGAAAATGAGATTGTCTAGCCTTAGCATTGCTTTTCAGCGAACTGTCTTATCTAGATTTGGTAGCGCTCATGTAGGTGAGACACTTTTTCTGTTGCCACTCTGCTGGAATAAAATCACAAACTTGTGACCTTGCTCAATGTCAGTGCTGACACGTGCGCCCAATTTTGTTACTGATTATTGGTTTGGAACTTAGCTTTGTGCCACCACTAAACACTGTTCACGACTAGCGCGCGAAAACAAGTCTATCTATTTCCCTTCTGGATCTTCTGCCGTACACGGTAACGAAGGTGGCTGGGAAGTGGGAAAAGGGGGGAGGTGGAAGGTAAACACGTGACTCAGCTGTGGCGATACAGGATGCAAACTGCACAGTAACTATCAGACATTTTTGGGGGCGGAGGTGCGGGAGGGAGGCGGTGCAGCAGCTGCCGCTTCTATAACAACACATCTGTCTGTAGCTTTGCTTTGGGCTGGTGGGGCGACAAGCGACAGTTGACATGACGGCAAGATTGAGCTTGTTTTAAAAAGATAGGCTGGAGTGCGTCTTAGACTCGCATGTAAACTTTTTTTTTTTAATTTGTAGCTCTAAAAGTGGGGTGCGTCTTAGACTCAATGACATCTTATACTCGAGTAAATACTGTAATTTTTGTTCCTCATATGGTGTACATTATTTTCAATTGTTACTGTCAAGATGAAAAATATTATATTGTTACGGCAGTAATATCGTTGGTTTTATGTGCAACTGTTTTGCACGGTGTAACGGCATCAGAATCTCGTGATTAGAAGACCAGGACCACTGACATACCAAATTAGCTGCCCGAAATCTTGAGCGAAAGAGGATTTTATTCCGAATCCTTTGTTATCACTATCGAAGTCAGTCTACTCTCACTTTTATCATCGTTTAACATAATTACATACAATATAAAATCTCATAGTGAAAATAAATATAGTAAAATATTTAACCGTCCAGTTACTCATTATAATTACAAGGTTACATTTTTTGTTCTGCTTTTGTATGAACATTTATTTTTAAAAAATTATTATAAACAATTTGTAAAATGAATATACTGCAAGGGACAATAGTACTTGAAGTAATTTGTTGCATCCGTATCCACAAACACCATGCAATGATAATATTTGTTCAGCCAAATATCTTACATAGTGCTTTTAATTACTAAACACACATGCTCACAATTGTGCTTTGCCATTTTAGACAAAGAACACTGACGTATATTTTTCAGTGGTTTTCAGGCAACCGTGTTTTCACGTTGTTATTCTGACTATTGGCAGCGAAAACAGTTCACATGCTTCAACATCAAAACTGGAATTTTGTTATTTCGATACTGAGACTGTCTCTCAAACCTGATAATGTTATGTGTCTTGGTATACCATGAAGAAAATTTTTATTTTTATTGGTAGTTGTCGATCGTTTGTTACCTTTTGTTACTTAAATGACCATTAGAGACTACTACTGGATTTTGATACCATATCAGTCTGTTCATTTAGTTAGTCTCACACTATCGTAAGTATTCTTTACGAGTTTGATATAACATTGCAGAAATGAATGGCAGTATTAATTGACAGTCAAAATAATTATTGTACAATATTTGGTTTGTGTTTAATTTCAGATTTAACATCTAAACTGTGGTCTGACAGACATATCTTTCAACAAATAAATGTAACTGTGCATGTTGTAGATTGGTAAAGTGTAAGTGTTAGCACTACCAATTCGGTTGACTGCGAAAAAGACTATGCCACTCCACGTGCTGTCTATTGAGATCCCTGATAGGGTGAAAAGATGCAATTTGTTTCCAATTAGCATTATATTTTTGTCGAAAACGTTGAGTAATCAATATGTTTTTTGCTTCAAAATAACGCTTACGTAAATATATTTACATGTAGTTTCAAGATAGCCCTGTTATAAAATTTACAAGCTTACTTTAAATTCCAATTAATTATTGCAGTACTTTGAGCTTCAAAAGACTATCATGAAATAATTTCATTCAGGTTAAGATTTTACAGTCCTATCGATACATATTGTTGTAATACCTTTTTTTGCTCGAACATGTAAATATTGGTGCATTAATTTTATTGAAGAGTACATGTAACATTATGTGATATCTTACAAGTATTACACATGGACATTGCAGCGGACAGAATGCTAGATTTCGGTAGAACTCGACATCCAGACAAGACATAGAAGGCCATGCAGGCAAACAAGTGCTGCTAAGCCAGTTTTACTCAAGAGTATTCATTTCGTACAATAAAGTTTTTTTTTTTCTATGTACGTAATTACGAATAAATACACAATAAATCCACGATGTTGACTATTCACATTATGTATAAAATTAATATTTTCCATTTTATAGCAAAAGTCGACTGTAAAATGCATTTATTTATTTTCAAAATCCCCAGCTTTACATTTCAAACCTGGTCCTTGGTTCTCTACTCATTCAATATTTATTTTATCACAAGTGAGAGAGATTATGAGAAGCATACATAAATATCCTATGTTAGATAAAGCACACCAACAAAACATTTTTTAATAATTATTTTGAGTTGATTTTAAAGTTCGTATTATTAATCTTGAACAGAATACCAAATGAAAAAATATAATGCCAGTACAAAGTGAGTTTTAATTTATGTAACAAACTATGATGAGTAAACTGTAAAATGGTGTGACCTCTTTCAACATGCGGGATGACTTTGACTACTGTTATTTACGTGTGTGTGAACAAACATAATTTGGAATTTTTCATTGGATACGTTCTTTACTAGGGGCAGCCATATCTGGGAAGAAATATTTCTGAAACTCCAGAATCACGACATTTCATTGTGTGTGTGTGTGTGTGTTTGTGTGTTTGTGTGTTTGTGTGTGTGTGTGTTTGTGTGTGTGTAAATGCCCTTATTCGCAGCAGGAATCGAACAACGAGCTCCCGCACCGCACTCAGGCCACAAAACTGGCTTCTCGGCCTGCGGATTGTGGTCAAAGCGGCTGACGTATAATCACCTTTGCCCGACAATTGGATGTGATTTAAACGCGTAGTAAAGACTCTTGATAACACACTTCTGGTAGCCTACCCGCGGGACAGGGACACACGTGTCCTCCCGCAGCTGAGTCCCAGACTGGTCTCCTTCTCCACCGCTGCCGGCACACACGCCAAACTGTGATTTCTGACGCGGCTCCCTCCAGTCAATCAGAAGCTTTGTTTCACATTCCCAGTCTTCCGGCATTGCTCCGAATCCGGGCAATTACGACCATATTTCGTGGTGATTTTATTTTATAAAATCACAGTTTACATTTCTTTGATTTTGACATCATTATTTCCTATAATTATCTGTACTTATGAAAAAACATATATAAATACTTAAAATTTAAACTAAACAGTTGGGAGACTTGGTCGTTAGCTTGCCTTTCACATCCCCACCCCCTGGCAGCCTCGGGCAGGCAGCAGGAGGGGCCGGCTGGCACTTATATGTCACTGCTGACTACTACACAGCTCCAAATGCTTCCAAATGTGTGGGCAACTACCCTGTCTCTCCTCTCATCATCTCCCCAGTCCAAAATACAAAATATACATTAATTCTCCCTAATCATCCTACTATCATCCCAATCACATAGTACTATTTACACAGAGTACAACAAAACTTGAACCAACTTTGTACTACAATTCTAGCCTGTTTTATATTCCCGTGATTTGTGATACTGAAAACATCTGTTACTTAATTCTAATAGCCAGTCTTTAGTGATATTTACACCAGTTATCCCTTCAATATTTGCATTTAATATGTATCAGGCTATGCCTATTACAGTATGTATGCGTACGTGTGTGTGTGTGCGCGCGTATGCATGTTGGTATGTGTATGTGTTCGTGTGTGTGTGTGTGTGTGTGTGTGTGTGTTGCTCCGTCTGTGAACATGCTTCAGCTGAAATAAAGACAAAAACTGGGGTAGAGATCAGCTGTCAACTTCTTTATTCTAATAGCTAGTCTTTACTGATATTTACACCAGTTACCCCTTCCATATTTGCAATTAATGTGTATCGGGCTATGCCTATTTCATAACCCTCTAGGTTTCCCTGTCAGCTGTAGATGATAGGGGAAGCTATAGCCGCCAAGTTCTTAAGAGTTAAGTTTTTTTTTTTTTTTTCATATACCTTTGCTACTCTTTGGCACTATTTCCACCATATGCCACTGCATTTAATTGGCCTTTCCGCGGCATTCAATCGACACTTCCTATTTGCTAACCTCTTTTCATTATAGGTGTCAGTGCCCCCTAGGTACCACTGAGCGAATTCTGGGTCGAAACGGTGCATGTCGTAGTTAACTAAAAAAATTACAGACAACATGGGAAGGAGCAAAAAAAAAACTCCCTTGAACTTGCTCTCAGCCTGGCTCCTACAGTTCGGGTAAGGCCAAGGTCAGCTGTCCCCCTCCACAAATTACAGGTGACAACAAAAATACACAAAAAAAATACAACAGCTCTTTCCCCTGCCTATGTACAATGTCCTTCCACAGGGTCTCCGCAAAGCCTACTGCTCTGCCTGCGCCTTGAAAACATCTCTCCTCAGCTTGTCCCATTGGGATTTATCTAGCGGAAATGCTCGATAGTGGTATGCTTTCGACCCTGATTGCGCAGTGCCCAGTGACGTCGCCTCTATGTGCCCTGGTGGCGCTTCGATCGCAGAAACGCATAGTACTGCCTGTTAATTCTCACGTGGGCACGCCGGGTTACCGACCGTCACCACCTCATATTTAAACAGGTAACATCACAATCACCTTGCTTCCCCCTTCACCCTGTAGCTGCTGCAACACAGATTCTCGCATCAAAGAAACCTCGCTCCCAGTTCAATAATGGCCTTAAACTCGCGCCTGCAAATAGTCATTCTCACAACAGGTGATTTTTCTGCGCCTACTCCGCCAGTCGTGTTGGGCAAATCCCACAAGGCTTCGTTTACTGCTTTGTCTAGTGGCATGTTTATTTCGCATCTGTATGCTTGGTATTCCATCCCTTCCTTCCGAGCACTTAACTGCGCGGGACTCCCGCAGCTAGGCTCTATCCGTTTCCCGACTAAGCTAACTGCTCATTTACCTTGGCCACTGTGTATACTTGATTCTTGAGCCCCCAGTCTATGATCCCATTGCTTCTAGCACGCGTCTCTGTCCCTACCGGGTCATTCAGTACCGTCGCTTGTCTCACTCCTGCTGTGCGTGTCACTGGGGACTGTCCGTCCGCAGACCCATTTCCTCTCTGCCATTCTCTCCTCACCTATCCCCTCTCTCTTTTCGCCATCTGCGTCTGCTCTGCTCGTGTTCCTCACTTTCTCGTTTACAGTGACGTCCCTCGACCCGTGGCTGGCCTTGAACCCCGTCCAGCTGAGTTTGGTCCATCTGCATCTCAAACCGCTCTACCAGCCTAATTAGTGCGTCGGTGTCCTCTACCTCGGCAGTTATTATCGCATCTCTGACATACCGTGGTAGGTGCTTCGCCAAGTGGTAGACCAGACATGACGGAGAGAACGATTGGTCCAGGTATCGATTCTCGTTGATTATCTCCCTTAGATAATCGGACATAGTCACTTCGCTGTCCCGACCATATCGACCCTGATAAATGTGGTTTACTAATATATCCTGGGCAATCGGAGGCCAAAAGCGATGCATGAACGCTGCCCTAAATTGGTCGTAAGTTCCCCAGCTTTCCAACGCACACTGCGCCCAGTTGTCTGCAGGCCCTGCCAACCAACTCAGAAATAACTCCACTCGCATAATCTCACTACATGGAAAATTCCTCACATATTTGTCCATGCGTTTGATAAAGTGGACCGTCCTCGCACCATCTAGCTGTCCAGTAAAAACAGGGACTAATTGGCTCACATTAGGCGGCATAAATTGTCAGTGTTCCTCCTATAAATGTGCCTTATGTGATACTTCGCGTCACGTTATTGTGCCCTGTCTCTATGTCACTTACCTTTCGTTGTAACGAGAGCACGGTATTTTCAATACAACTCACGTCGCTAGAGATGTCTTTGACACGCGTCTGTATGACCTGAACATTGGACCTCACAACCTGAACATGAGTTTCACGTAACTCCACGACTGCGTTTATCCTTTCGCAAATCGCTCCTCTGGCCTGCAAGTTCGCCTCGTTCTGCCTGTCAGTTTCCACCTGCCAGTATGACTTAACCTCCGCCAAACAACTATCGATTTTCGCTTCTAACTCTGTGGCATGCTCTGTCAGCTGACGTGCCACCCGTGCCTCGAAAGTGCGAAATTGCTCATCTATTGCATTGAGTTTTTCCAATATTTTGTTCCCCATCTGCTGCATCTGACTTTGCAAACCCTGTGACTGACTACTCAGTAGTTTTTCCAGACCCTGTGGTTGATTTTGTATTACTGTTTTCATATTTCCTAACAGCTCACGTAAACCTACCTCTTCAGGACCCTGCATTTCTACCTCACTGCTGGCTCCCAACACAGAACTGCCCCGCAGCGACTCAGTCTTCACCCTACCTAGACCTTGGCTCGAACCCAGGTCTGTAGAAATACCATCCATCCCATCCATCTCTGGCCTTGCACAGAGCTCTACTTCATTAGGAATTATTGCACTAATACCCTCCATTATTGTACTCACTTCTGTCTGCACCCGTTCCTCTGGGGACAGCCTGTCGGTGTCTCGGAGTTTCCACATGTGGTGCCTAATGAGCATAACCTAGGGGTAGCATGCACAACAGCTAACACTTTCACCGCTGGTGTCACTCGCCGCTCCCTCCTGGATCGCGTCGCCCGACTGCTGATCAGGTACGTTGAAGTGACCACTCACCACCTGGACAGTTTAATTCGCACATGGGTTCGATGTTCTGCGCCGCCCCATCTGTTGTCGGGTCATCGTGAGGCCGTGATGTCTTCTCTGGGACCGCTCTTTCGCAATCCGACGTCGGTACCCTCGCCGCCAAAGACCTGTGTTGTGGTTCCGTCACTGCTCCGTCTAGATGTCAGTCCAACAGCTGGTACCCTCGCCGCCAAAGCCGCAGTGCCTCAGTTGTGTGTGCTCACATGCAGCTCTGTCCTTGGGTCAGTCTCTCGCCGTACGTTTACGAATGTCGGCACCATCCGCCACGTTTCCGCTCTCCGCGATGCTGCACTGTCTCCGTCTCTTATTCCGCCGCACTTCTTGCGTCGTAAAATGTTTGTCACCGAGTTATATCTCAGGGCATGTATAAGATCAGGCCCCTAAGTTGGGTAAGCCAATCTGTAGCTTGCTCCCTTTCTTTTTTGCAAGCACGGTATTTTATATTCCTTAATTAATTAGTTAATATAGGTTTTAATAAAATTGCCTCGACTAGCCCATCTGTTTTAATTTACTCACAATCACAGTCAATGTCAGTACGTGACCAATCACTCAACACTTATTTTTCGAGCATCAATATAGGTTCAAACCACTAAGTGAAACGAGTGATACTAATTTTATAGGACATCCCACTCCACACCGTCGTAAATGCCCTTATTCGCAGCAGGAATCAAACAATGACCTTCCGCGCCACACTCAGGCTACAAAACTGGATTCTCGGCCTGCGGATTGTGATCAAAGCAGCTGACGTATAATCACCTTTGCCCGACAATTGGATGTGATTTAAACGCATAGTAAAGACTCTTGATAACGCACTTCTGGTAGCCTACCCACGGACCCGCGGGACAGGGACACACGTGTCCTCCCGCAGCTGAGTCCCAGACTGGTCTCCTTCTCCACCGCTGCCGGTACACACGCCAAACTGTGATTTCTGACGCGGATCCCTCCAGTCAATCAGAAGCTTTGTTTCACATTCCCAGTCTTCTGGCATTGCTCCGAATCCGGGCAATTACGACCATATTTCATGGTGATTTTATTTCATTAAATCACAGTTTACATTTCTTTAATTTTGAAATCATTATTTCCTGCAATTATCTATACTTATGACAAAACATATATAAATACATAAAATTTAAACTAAACCGTTGGGAGACTTCGCCGTTAGCTTGTCTTTCACATTCCGCCATAAACTTGAATACCGGGATGACTCTCATGATATGAAACATAAACGACAAAAGACAGCAGTTACTGGAGCTGACTGCAATTAAGGGCCATGTACCTTGGAGCCTGAGAGTGTCGAAGAAAATGAAATGGCAACTATTGATCAGTCACAGAAACGTGAACAATTTGTAGCCTCACTCCATGTAACGGAGGGAGAAAGAAATATTATTGTCAACCAGACATGTCAACAAGCAGAATGTGAAACGTGGCATGAGGTTAGACGATCGCGCTTGGCTAAGAGCAACTTCATTATAGTATGTTGTCGAAGGGACACCACGTCGTGCACTAATTCAATTTTAAAAGAAGTACATAAAAAATTTAATGACAATCACTAGCATTTCTTTGTTTCTATTTGGTATTGTTTGTATTTTATCTAATTTAATTTTAATTTAATAATTTAAATACATTTTCGTAACTTCAATTTCTTTTTACAACCAATAATTAGAACAATAACAATCTTATATATTTTCGAAATTAAAAATGTATCTTTCCTTTCTGTGATAAATTTTTTAACAGAAATATTGGAAATAATTAAATGTATTCATTCTTGTAAACTTTCTAATCTTGCACAATCTTTTAAATTTACATTCACAGTTATATTTCCCATGTGTATATATTATATTGTTTCTTTATCTTCTTCTTTGTATAGCAAAGTACAGTATCTTTATTTTCTAATTATTTTAATGTTTTTAAGTAAATTATTTTTGGGTAAGAGTTTTCATTAAAAGTATAAGTACCATCTGTTTTTATTTCCATAAAATATTCTTCTTGAGGAAAATAAATAATTTTTAATTCGTGTCTAAGAGTAGTACATAGAATACAAATATGTATATCCTTTTTTAAGATTATCTTTATATTTCTTAATTTCTTTAAGTTAATTTTTACTGGGACCTTTAAAGTTGTAAACAAATTTTAATAGATTTTGTTCTCCAAAAAATCCAACATATATAAATTTACTTTGATCATTCACAACAAAATCATATATTTTATTTTTTATATAATCCATTTGTAGCACGCTCGTCGAGTGTTCCACTGGAAGTTTTTTAAGTTTTTTCGCAATTTTTTTTTCTTTTAATGGCTGTGGCTTACTTGTTGATGGAAAATGTATATTGTTAATGTTTTGAGTTAACAGATTATTTTAAAATTAGGCCTACCTTAAATTACAACCAAACAAGCCCGATGATTTTACTTTTTTGGCGGTGTGGGGTGGTGTGAAAAAATATGAAGTCTGATTCAGTGAAACATTTAGAGTAAACAAACATTTTCAGATCCCGTGGCATTATGTTAAATCGGGGTTCTACTGTACACACACATTATAAAACACCTTTTAACATACACACTATTACATACATAAGCAAATACACCACCACACATATTATTTGCATGCTTAGAATTGTCTTCGTGAAATATAACTTAATTATCAACTTCTGTTTGTACTGCTAAATAATCATAGTACTCATATTTTTAACAACGAATATGGCGCTGACACAAACTGCAAACACAGAAGAAAATGTTTACGTGACTTTAACAATGCAATTTAATTGGCAGAAAAAAATGATTGTGCAGCACGAAGTGTAAGGTATTCTTAGCTATAGTACACTACTGATTACCTCGTAGCACTGTGAAGCCTCTGAGCACACTCATGGACATTCAGTTTTGAGATACTGTTTGACAGCTCGCTACCAGCGGTTTACATGGCGTACATTCGCAAAAAGCTAATGGTATAGCCATCTGCTGGTGTTTTACCATAGCCGAAAAGATGGGTGTGGCCTTTATGTGGGTTTTCTTTAATTTGTTGGTAAGCCTTTCCAATTGTGGGTGTGGCTGTTACGCAATGGCTTAACGTATGAGTAAATATGGATTTATTTACTGTCCATAACATCCGGCGCACTAAAATGCACACTTTAAAGTCGGTTAAAGGCTTAGATAAACAAAAGCCTCTTGCATGTTTTTTTAATCATACTGCAACATCAGATGAACCAAGTTCCAGTGGCTGTAGTCCTGCTAGTTCTACATCTAGGATCACAGAACCTGCAAATACGGAAGCCTCTCACCAAGATCCTCTGCATGTTCCAAGTGTAAAGTTACCTTTGTCGTATTGTATCAAGGAGGATGAAACAAGAACAGAAGTTATCTGGGCATTAAAAGTTGTAGAAAGCAGATACTCTAAATGTTCATGCTCTTATATTAGCAATTTGTTCTCGTCCATGTTTCCGTATAGCATCGTTGCGAAACTGTGAGTGAAACAAAGTGTTTGTGTGTTATCAACCATGGGATTGCACCCAGGTTATCAGAAATCCTCACGACTGCCAATTGTATGTTGTGTACTGTACTTTGATGAAGCACTCAGTAAAATAGTACAGACAAGTCAAATGGATATTTGTGTAAGGCAAGGTACTCTGATGTTAATATGCAAAGAGTTCTGACTCGTTATTGTACCAGTCTTTTTCTTAAGCATGCCACTACTGATGACTTTCTCTGTAAGTTTAATAGTCTGCATCCAATAAAGGAAGAGTATGTTCTTCAAGTGTCAATGGATGAGCCTAATGTTAATTTAAGTTTATTGGGAAAACTTACACAACAAATGTAGGAGGCAAATCCACATGGTAAGTAATTTCTAGATAACAAGTTCTTGTGGTCTTCATGTTGTTAATGGAGCAGTTAAAAATGGCTTCAGTGATGTAAAATGGGATACTGAAATTTTCTGTACAGACATTTATTACATTTTTCATGATTCGCTTACAAAAAGTGCATATTTTCAAACTGTGGCTAATACTTTCATGTTTCTATCCAAAAATTCTGTTCCACAAGGTGGATGGAAAATATCGCTTGTGCTGAAAGAGCAATATTTTTATTCAACAGTATAAAAAAGTACATTCAAACTTGCAAGCTTCCTCAGACCAAGCTCCCTGCAAAATATTATATGTTTTAGTATTTTTTATATTTATATTTCTAGGAGACTTTGTTTTACAGTCAACATTGTGACTAATTTTTACAGCAATGAAAATTTTCTAGCTTTCACAGTTTTTGTACCGTTGAAAAATTGTTGAATTTGAAACAATTGTTAATTTCCTGTAATTTTTTTAAACTACGAAAAATTTCAATGCTTTGTTTATACACATGTCCAGACGTAGCCCGTGGTACTGTTCTTCAGGGTGAATTAGTATTTTGTTTCTGTGAGTCAGTTGGTTTTCGTTTCGTGTATAAAACCGTTTTATGAAAACTTCGCCTTTGACATGCCATTATACAATAACTATGAAAGCCAAAAAATTTTCATTGCTGTAAAAAAATTGTCACAATGTGTGTCTTAAAACAAGCAATATCTCATACAAATATAATTATTATTTAAGTAGTTCAAATTTTACATAAACTCCCCCTTAAGAGTGAATAATGTAAACTATTTCTCGTGCGCGTGGTTTTGTGGTGGTTCATATACTCTTCATAGGATAGCGCTACATTCGGATGTTGGTGTACACAGCATGATCTAAGCTGCAGCTTATTGAACTAGTAAAATGATGCAAACAGGGACATGATGGAGAAGAGAAGAGAAAGATGATACTCGGGCAGATAAGAATTCCTGCTGGCATGTGGCAAGTTTGTGTGCGAGTCACAGATTGTCTTTCTGTGACTAGTTATAACAGTAGAATCGTATTATGTATAAGGCGTGGCTTACATTTATATAAAGGAACCACTGTCCAAGCCCAGCGTATAACTGCCGTATCAGTGATCTTGTTTGAAGGGGACAAGGAAGGGGGGATCCAGAATGCAACTGCTGGGAGGTATATATAGCAATTTAAATCAATCATTTAATTAGTTTCTTTTTTCGCCCCCAAGTTTTTTACCTAAGTAATAGTACAGTTTGTTATGTACGTGAACTTATATACATTACGGCACAATTATATGTTATCGAGTTAATAAATCATTGGGGATAACATATCACATTTGAACTCTTTTCTCCTTCTTAGTTATCAAATTTCCTGTTCTGTTTAAATTAAAAGCAAATTTTAATATTTTTTTTATAAAAAAGGAAGTCTGTGATTATAATGAGGCACAACATTATACCTATCAACTGAACTAGCTGTAGGCCCTGTTAATGTTTAACTTTCCGTTATTTAGTCAACTATTCCACTCCTCCGTCAGCAACGAGGTTGTTGTCGTCATCATCGTCGTCGTCGTTAGACATTATATACTCTTACGCGTAACAATTCAGTATTACCTCACCTAGTAACATATAATTTGGTTGTCAGCGGTCAACAGCCCAGGCTTATTAACGCTAAAAAACCTAAACTCCGTTGATATATCAAAGAATAACTTACACCTGGCACTTGGTCCCTCCACTCAGCGTCCTTGCCGACCGACTTCTCTCTTCCGCATTCTATCTCACATACCGAAACCCAGCCATTGCTTTTCCAGTCCTTGATTGTTTGGCCAATGAGAGAGAGTCATCTCTAGAACAGCCCCGCCTATCGAAGACAGTAGTCGTACACCATTGCCGCTTTTATTTCTACATGAGTAATTTCAATAGTTAATTTAGAATTGACAGTTATTTTCTATTCTTTCACTGGATGTACTACTAGAATTAATTACGCAAAAAACGATTGCAATTTTTTTTACTGTGTGAGGCTTACTCCTATAGGCTGGCTCTTACCCCTCAACCCGCTAATCAGGCAAGTCCAATTCGATATAATCTATCTCTATATATAAAAGAGAACACAGACTGTCTGACTGACATATCAAACTGCAGCCCAAACCACTGGACCTAGAATCGTGAAATTTTTTGTGTGCGTTCCCTTCAGGTCGTAGGCAGGCACTAAGGAGAAATTTTTTGAAATTCGACCTCTAACGGGGTGAAAAGGGGTGAAATGTATTTCCGAAATAATGTCGATAGAGCTTGAACCCCTCGGCCTATCATCATGATTTTTACTTTAATAAGACACACATAAAAATGCATATTAGCCAATTTAGGGTTTTTCGAAGTTCCACATTTAAGGAGGTGAAAAGACTTAACTTTGTTTCCGATCAACTATCGGTAACTCTATTGAATCCATCAGGATAGAGAGTTGGTTTTCACTTCAAAATGTTACTTAACGTAAATACCCATAAAGCAGTTTTAGGATTTTTTTAAATTTGACCCCCAAGAAATATAAAGGGGCAAAATGTGTTATTCATGAATTGTCTATATCACAGAAACACAATTGACTATCGTCGTGAATTTTACTTCAATTGGTTACGTATACAAATATCTATGACAGGACTCTAAGAAGTTTTGAAATTCTTTAATTAAGGGCGTGGTCTACCGCAATTTTCATCACAATATTTTTTTTTATTTGTACCAGTTATATTTTTTCTTACTTTAGACACAAAATGTGACTAAATTTGACCATCATGAAATTTTTCATCTCTCATAGTTTTCGCGTAATGGCTTGTTGAAGTCATATTTTGCATGTTTCCGTTTTTAACGACTACACTAAAACCAACGGATGTACCAAAACCAAAAAAAATCACAGTGGATAGACATTGCAGACTACAATGTCATGCTCATTAAAATAAAGAATTAAAATTATTTGATTTTTTAAAAAATGCAGAAACTGAAAATAAAAATTTAAAAATATTCAATAATTTTTTTAAAAATACAAATAATTTTTATTCTTTAATTTTATGAGCATATCATTGCAACCTGCAATGTCTTTATACACTGTGACTTTTTTGATTTTGGTATATCAGTTGGTTTTAGTGTAGTTGTTAAAATGGAAACACGCAAAATATGACTTAAACAAGCCATTACGTGAAAACTATGAGAGATAAAAAAATTTCACACGAGCCAAATTTAGTCACATTTTGTGTCTAAAATAAGAAAAATATCTGGTACAAATAAAAAATTAAAAAATGCTGATGAAAATTGCGGTACATTGCACCCTTAAGGGAGTGAAAAAACGTAAAATGTGAACCAATAGCGATATTGAAGTGCTCTGTGCTTTATATTGATTATTATGTAAATATATAAATATAGTTTAAATATATTGTCCGAATTCTGCTTCAAAGAAGTAAAAAAAGGTGTAAAATATGTTTTTGATTCACAAGCGATATATATTAATCCCATTCATTTTTATATAGTGACGTGATTTTTTTTTAAGATTGATGCTTACGCAAATACCTGAAAAGTAATTAAACAAATTTTCGAAATTCGCCACCTAAGGAGGTAAAAAGGGGTGAAAAGTGGTGAAGTGTGTTTCGTTAATCGTCAATATATCTTGAGCTCAGCGGCCTATTGTCGTGTTTTTCACATCCACGAGACACCAATAAAGTATTCTAAAAGGCAATTCAAGGGTTTTTCGAAATTCACTCTCTTAGCAGGTGAAAAGACCTTGAATGTATTTTAGATAAATCCTCTATATCTATCGAACCCGTCTAGGTACACAGTTCATTTTTTTCTTCTGGATGATGATTGCAGAACAGTTTTTTAGATATTTCGAAATTCTAACTCTCAGTACTGTGCAGTGGTCGTATGTGTTTTTTAATGAATTATCGATTTTGATTCGACTGAATGGGCCACCATCGTGATTTGCACTTCAATTGGATATTTATACAAATGTCTAAGATGTGAGTTTAAAATATTTTGAATTTCGACACCCAAAAGGGTGAAAAGGAACAAAATTTGTTTTTTATCAACCCATGATATTGTGACGTGCACTGGCACGCAGCACTTACTTGGCCTCTTATCATACTGTAATTTCAAATTTTTGTCTTAATTAATGTTTTTTTTGTAATAACAAATTAAGTAGGCCAAATTAACCAGGTATAAGGATGTATACGGCGGGATCCAACGTATTAATTGGGGATGCGAGTAGAGAAATGTGCATTAAAATTTTCCTTTTTTAAGTTTAAATTTAACTTTAAAGCAAGAGAAAAGTATAGAATTTTACGTGTCAATTTTATTGGATTTATATCGTGTTTGGACTCATTTTAAAGCTAATTTAATTTCAAGCAACTTTTCTAAGTAAACTTTTCTTATATTTTGCCTTGTT